>WOXC01001141.1:0-201362 GCA_011680675.1 Gymnobelideus leadbeateri
ATGAATTCAACTCAAGTCTTCTTTCAGCCAAAGAAAAGCAAAGCTTATTAAAAGTTCATCATGTTGGGTATGGCTTGTATTAGACACAAAGCAAGTATGTGCTAGAAAATTCTATGGGGCTCTCACACCACATGGAAGCAAAATGGGATCTTAGAAAGGTTGTGGGAGGAATCTAGGGGTGGTCTAGCAGAGGAGTTTGGGGAGGGTTTTCAGGTGGGGTCAGATGAGGTCACACTCCAGTAATGAGTTTGAGGAGGGTGTTCAGGAGCAGTCAATGAAGTCAGACTCCAGTAATGAGTTTGGGGAGGGTAGTTAATGAGGTAAGACTCCAGTAAATGAGTGAAGTTGCTGAAGGCTACCTGGAGAGGACAGACAATGGTGGGCTAGGGCAGTTCAAGGGTGTAACAGTTGATTTGAGTATAGATATTTTGATAGGTTCAAGAGTGGGAAGTAGATGGACAATGGAGGGCTAGGCTAGTAAGAGTAAGAGATTTGGGCCTAACTATAATGAAAGGCTTATGACCTTAGGCAAATGCCTCATCAAATGGGAAGATTCAATCAGAGTTCAAGGGGGTTCCCAGAGCCTGTACCTCATCACTAGTATTATTAATAAAATGATTAACTACCCAGAAACTATGTCTCTAGAACTTTTTAAACCTCACATGGGACAGTAATTGTATGACAGGGAGATAAGATGGGCTAAATACATAGTAAGGGTAAGATTTATTGGTGGAAATATGGAGTATGTAATTGGTAGCCTTGTGATGAAGGCCTCTAGCATATTGGGCCAAGACCTTGTGGCAGAACATGGAGAAGAATCACACAAAATAGGTAGGCATGGGTTGTTGCAATTTTTGTCATTGGAGGGAATTCCCAATTGATGAGATCATAGATCATAGATCCATTTGCATATCCAAGTAAAAAGGTCCAGCAGACAGTCAGAAATGTAAGATTGGAGCCCAGAAGAGAGGTAAGGACCAGATCATCAAACCCAACCAAACAAATGAAATCCAAAAGAGAAAGAATGAAGAGGGAACAGGAAAAATCCTTGGAAAAAAAATATAGTTAGAGGAGATTGAATATCATTCAGCAAAGGAGAATAAGGACACAGGTTCAGTGACATAATGGGTGGTTTTGGGCCTGGGTTCAAGAAGACCCTGAGTTCAAATTCAGCCTCAAATACCAGCTGTGTGACCTTGGACAAATCGTTTAATCTCTATGTCTCTCAGTTTCCTCAGCTATAAAATGGGGATAATAATAGTACTTACTTCCTAGGGTTGTTGTGAGGATTTAATGAGATATTTATAAAGCATTTAACACAGTGCTGTCACATAGTAAACACTTGTTCTCGTCCTTCCTCCTTATCTCATAGTGAGGAGTATGATCAGGAGGAAACCACATTACACTATCCAAGAGAAGGAGAAGGTAGTCAAAGATGTCAATAGCTGCAGAAAAAGGTCATGGTGGACGAAGATCTAGAAACAGTAATTAGATTTAGCAGTTAAGACTTAATCATTGGGGTGGCTAGGTGGTGCAGTGAGTAGAGCGCAGGCCCTGGAGTCAGAAGGACCTGAGTTCGGATGTGACCTCAGACACTTAAAGCACACAAACAAAAACCTAGCCGTGTGACCTTGGGCAAGTTACTTAACTCCAATTGCCCTCCAAAAGGCAAAAAAAAAAAAAAAGACTTAATCATTAATAAGTTTTGAAGGAACAGTTTTAGTAGAGTGATGGGGGGTTAGAAGCCAGATTGCAAGGGATTAAGAAGTGAATAGGTTGTGAGGAATTGGAAGAGTGAAGACAAATGATTTTTTTCTAGGAGTTTCAGAGTAATAGGGGTGAAGAATACAGGATAACAAGGAAGTGGCAGGATCAATTGAAGGATTTTTAAGGATAGATAAACACTAAGTATATCTGAATGTGGCCATCAGTGAGGGAAGAAAGGAGATGACCAAGGAAACAGATGATGAATTCACTTCCTAGAGAGCTTGGAAAGGAATGAGATCTTGGGCATGGGTAGAGGAGCTAGTCTTCACAAAAATGAGGGTCCCATGTGGGGGAAGGTGCTAGATGGGACTCTTATTCAAATACAGTTTGGACTATGTCTGAGCTTCATTCCAACTCTGAGATTTTATGATTCTACAACTTTTCAGCAGGTTGAGGGGAAGTATAATAGGATTATATTAGACAGCTTCTAAATTACAACTTACAATTGAAGCTATTTCATTTGGAATACAATTAGCTAGAAATCTCTATTGTGTATCCACAGCAAAGTGATAATTGGTATTTTTAATGATGACCCAGAGGCCCTGTAAGATTCTTTCAAATCATAAAAGAAAGATTATGTTACATCTAGGATAGCTTTAATATAAAATTTGATTTTTTTACATTGCAATTTTTTAAATGGAATTCCATTGTTGGAATTAGAGAGTAACAGACTGATATAGTCTCATTCCTGGAAGGGACCTCAGAGGACCTCTACATCAATCTACCACCTGTTCCTCTATAGGAATCCTCTTAAGAATATCTCAGACAAGTGTTCATCCAGACACCACTCAAAGCCTAGACCTCTAGGGTTGAAGACCCCACTACTTCCTCAGAAAGAAGTTGTGATATTCCCAGGTCAACCTATTAGTTCAGTGTTTGATTCCCAAGCTCATTCCATTACACCATATTGCCTCTCATAGATCCTACAGATTCTTGCAGACCATAGAGAGGATTCTTATAAATCTGTTCAAACATCTTGGGCTTATATGATCAGAGACAGAAGAAGGAGATAACCATCCTCAATTTCAGATTTGTACTCTCCACAGAGCACAGTAGATTGCTAATATTACTTTACCCCTTGCTTGTAAATTGTGGATAATCTTCTTGTATCTAGTTTCCTTCATAATTGAAGGAATAGATATAGTTTTGCAGAGCTCTGAATGTGCTTTGAGAAGTTGTCAAGCAAGCAAGTTGTCTTGCACAGGGAGTGGGTGGATAGGATAGAGAAAGAAGGCAGGGGGGCTCCCTAATATTGGGCAGCATATGCATCAAGGCCAGGATTGCACTACCAGGGAAGTAACAGGACCACATCAACTGTCTAGGGTGATATAGACCAGGTCACATGTGGAAAGCACACATTCTGGTCCAGCCATTGAGTATACAACTGTCTCAGAAAGCATTTCTCCTTTTGCCTTACTGCAAAATATGATGGCATTTTGTCAAGCTGAAAGAATAAAACAAAGTCTATACCTGAAGAGGAAGCCCCTTAAAATCATCCCTGACAAGTAGCTATCTATACTCTGCTTGAAGATTTCCTATGATAGAAATACATATTCTTGTGGTAGCCAATTCCAGTAAAATGGGCAGTTTTTCCTCCCATTAAGCCAAATCTGCCTTATTGGTACTTTCAACCATTGTTTGTAGTCATGGAACCCATAGCCAAATAGACCAAGTCTGATCTGTTTCCTTCTTTGAGAGCCCTGAATCTCTAATTCCCAATTCCAGATTTGTCTATAACTACTTTGCTGGGCACTTCCTTCTGGTTGTCCTAATACCACCCTAGTCTCAACTTGCCCTGACCCACAAACTATCATCTGCCTCCCATAAACCTGCTATCCTTCCTTGTATTACTACCCCTTCCAGTTACCCAAGCTCAAAACCAGGGAGTCACATTGAATTCTTCTTTCTGCCTTGCCTCCTACAGCCACCCTTTTCTAGTCAGGTTCCAAATGCTATTGCTTCTACCTCCATGAGTTTTATTGTATCTGTCCCTCCTGTCCATTCCCATTATTCCCATATTTGTTCAGATCCCATCTCTTGCCTTAGATTATTACATCAGCCCCCAATATGTCTCTCCTATTTCAATCATCCTTCTTTATTTCTGGCAATGCTGCTTCATAGCCAGATTGAGTTTCTTTATGTAGACAGGGCCATATCACCCCTCTAATTTAAAACAAAACAAATAAACAGCCTTTCACTGGTTTTATATTATCTACTAAATGAAAACTGCTTAGATTGACATTTAAAGCTTTCCCAAATCTGGCTTCAGCTTACCTTTCTGGCTTTATCCCACACTACTCGACTTTATGTATGCCAATCTAGCCAAACTGGACTCCTTGGCATTACCCCATGACTGTCTCTAACTGTCTCATCTTTGCTCTCACCATTCCCTATATCTAGAATATACTCCCTCCCCCAATCATGTCTTGAAATGCATTCTTCAAGGACAAACTCAAATGCCACCTCTTCTATGAACTCTTCCCTGATCTCTCCATCTATATAATTGCTATGGATTTACCTCATGGCAATCTCTCTTCTAGTTATTTACATGTATTTTGTTCTATCTCCAGATAAGTTATAAACTCCTTAATGGCAGAGGTTATTTATTTAATTTATCATATTATTGATCACTTAGCACAGTGATAGTAGAGTAAGAACATCGGTTTTCAAATGCTACCTGTACCATTTATTGTGACCTTGAGCAAATCTCAGCCTCCCGAAGTCTTGTTTTCCTTATCATGTAAAATGAGGGGATTGGACCAAATAATCCTGAAGTTCTTTCCAACTTTAAATAAATGAACCTGTGAGTTTAATGAATATACATTGAATAAAATGGTTCACTCATTTTTGTTTGCACAATGAATAAATGCATCTGGAATTCATAGACTCTAACGCTGAAAGGAAACCTTAGATCATCTAATGTAACCACCTTCTTTTTATAAATTGCAAAGGACAGAGGTAGAAGAGGCCTTAGAAATCTAAGGCCTATTTTATAGCTCAGGAAACTGAGGCCTAGAGAGAGGTAGTAATCTGCTTCAGAATACAGAGTCCTCTGATTTTAAGTGCAGCATTCTTTCTACTATACCCTACTGTTTATTGAACCCAACTGCGAATGGAAGAAGACCAGACCTTAGCAATCTGTTTGCCCCTTTTTTCCAAAATCAAAAGTGGCACTTTGATGGGCAGGTGGGTAAGACAAGTAGCCACTGGGTCCTGCTATTGGTGGGTCTCCATCTGTTCAGTGTGCAGTCAGGAGCTTCCAGCATGATCCTAGAATATTTGATAAAACTTCGGTACCCTTTCCAAGAGCCATAGATCAAAGAAAAATTTACTTGGAGGATCAGACTATGAATCTTGAAAAAGAATCACATTAGCATCAACAATGGGATTAATTAGATTTTGCTGGAAGCTTTTCAAACAAAAAAATGTGACCAGCTCACAAATAATTATGGAATTTCTTGCTTTTTCCCTCCTCTCCCTCTCTGTCTCCCCTTAGCTCTCCCCTGAATATGTAGCTTCCATATCATGATTCATACTGAGACCCTGTCACTGGGAAGGGGGAAAAAATCCAATCTCTCTGGGTATGTAAGCTGTCTCTTGATATCAGACATCTTGTTCTAGGGAGAAGGATTTGAGCAGTGAGGCTTTCTAGCAGATAAATGTCAGATGCTCTTTGCCGGAAACCAGGAAGTACCTTCCAATGGCATTTAGAAAATGATTTTTATTCATTTTTGAAGAGAGAGGAAATGAACAATCCCTAATACACACATCATTTTTTCCTGTGTTGGTGGTTCTCTGAAGGAACATGATTATGTTAGAGATTCATGGCTTTTATACGGGTCACTGTCCTCCCTTGAATATGTGTATCTATGTGCCAAGGGCCAGGAAACTATGCCCCAATGTATGAGGAGGGAGTAGAGTGCCTTATACAGAGTCAATAGCCAATGTTCTTTATGGTCATTAAGTGAAATGAGGCAGTAGTTTGGTGAGGAGTGCAGTATACTAAAAACAGCAGGGAAGCACTACCTAAAGCTAGGCTTTGACACAGACTGACTATGTGATATCAGTTAACTCATTTCTCTTCTCATGGCCTCAGTTTCCTCATTTGTGAGAAAAAGTAATTGGATTGGGTGATCTCTCTGAGGTCCTTTCTGGTGTTAATATTTTATTGCTCAGAAGGGAAAGGGGGGTAAGTGAGGGTTACAGAGGGAGTAGAACAAAGGATAGGAAGGGAAAGTTGAGAAAAAAGAAGGCCCACTGCTTCATTGTTTTCATCTCCTCCTCCAAGTCTGTTCACTAAATCGGAATTTTGATTAGATATTAGCCACCTGTGGTTCTCATGCTTGTGCTGACATGGAAGATGATTTGGCTTGCCATAGTAAATGGCAGCCCTCAGCAAAGTGGTGAAGTAATAGCAACAATAGCTATCATTTCTATAGCACTTGAAGATTTGCAAAGACAATTATGTCATTTGATCACATTTGTCAATTCAGGGATCCTCTCCTCCCTCACAGTCTTTCCCTACTGTGGCTACCCCTTACCTCTGCTCCATTTGTCTCTTTTTCTCTTCTCGGTCGCCGTGTTGACTTAAGGTCTGACCTCTCCTAGATATCACATCCCACATCAAATGTCAAGGGCCAGAACAATACATACCAGTCATTGGGACACACACTCAAGTTGGGGAAGGGCAATCCTCACCTTCAGAAAGAGACAGGATATGATTTAGGATCTAGGCAAGTGTAGACCAAAAGGCCAGGTGAGATTAGTACCAGGGTTTCTTTGGATCACTATAATTAAAGTAGATGAGATTTTAAAAGTAGCAAGCAGGAAGTAAGAACAAAGATTCAGGCTGCCAAATAAGCTTTGGAATCAAGGTGAAGTGAGTGTTGAGGTACTCACTGTGTAACTCGATAAAGTCTTCCATTACCTCCTTCTTTAATGATGACTGAATCTATTCCCTTGCCCTATCCTGAAATGTAGCTCTATCCAGTATTAATGCAACTACAAGACTATGGTTCTGGATAGCAGGGGCATGTGCATTTTATAAAAATATAAGGGCAGTTAGGGGTGATCCCAACACCAGCACCTTGTTAGTTCTGGTTTGATCTGGGCATTAGATGAAGCACTCTAAAGTCATTGAACATTTAACAAATGGTGGTTTACTTTGCCCTATCACAGTAAGAATATGCAACAAGTACAGTGACAGCTTTAGCTGTAGCAAATGAGGCCCTCCCTTAGTGTAACACGTTTGATTGTTGTTATTCATCCTTTGTTCTGGAAGAAGACCAATGTCATCACAAGGATGATGACTTGACTTGCCAGTGAATTGGGTTTAAGTGAGGCAGAGGTGCATAAAGTCATTAGCCTCACTCTCTCCTCATTAGAGTCCAATATAAGGCAAAAGTCAAGACATCTGTCAATGGCCCAGGATGCACTGAGTGGCCTTGGCCTTTTTATATGGCCTTTTTATATTAAGGTCTTTCCCAGGTCTCAGTTTCTCTGAGGCAACTGAAACATTTGATCATCAGGGCAGGGTCAGCAGTGTGGTGACTTACGTTGTTTCAAGCACCCACAAAGTCTAAGAGGCCTGAACTCTACCCATGGAGGACTTTTGATGCCGTTATGTGACCTGAAGGTGGTGTCAAGGAAGAAGTAACCAATCAGATCCTGGGGGCAGTTTTGTTTCTCTTTAGGCAAAACTAACCCCTGTCATGTGAAGAGATAGAAGAATTAATGTCTTAACCCAGGTTGTAGAGAAATACTGGGAGATTAGTCCTATCTCTAGTGGGAAGCCTATTCTAATGCTTCCCAACTGCCATCCTGCCTCTCTTCCCCATGTACGTGCTATCCCTTTACTTTCTTGATAGGAGCCTGAGGGGGGCATTTATTCTTGGCAGTATATCTGCCAATGGTCATAGACAAGCCAATTCATACCCTATCAACTTCTGGAGTGTACCATGGGTGCCTAAAGGCAATCACAACTCCCCATAGCTTGTGAGAGAGCAGATAAACACAGCCTTGGCCTGTTATCTCTAAAATACTGCCCATCCTTGGTGTATATTGATAATACTGTAAATGTCCATAGTGTCTGTGGTTTACAAGGCATTTTCATTATAGCAGTTCTGGTAGTTAGTTAGTGCATTATTATCTACAATTTACTTATGAGGAAACTGAGAGTTCTGGTCCCAAAGGATGACACTTTGACACTTTCATTCCTGATAAGAATGCTGTGTTGTTGGAATTCTGTGCTCCATGGTGTTTGTAGCCGTTATAAGTAGTTTGGTCCAATATATTGGCATGGGGGTGAAAGCTAATACCCTTCAAGAAAAGAACACTGTTTTAGTCAGTCTTTTACAATATAACCACTATGGAAATGTTTTGCATAACTACACATGTACAACCTATATTGAATTGCATATCTTCCCAGTAAGTGTGGGTGACAAGGAAGGAAGGGACTGAATCTGGAATTCAATGTTTTAAAATCAAATGTTTAATGTATATATTATATATATATGTATATATATCATATGTATATATATATATATATATATATATATATATATACTATTATCAATATTATTTTACATGTAAATGGGAAATAAGATATACAGGCACTAGGGCATAGAGATCCATCATGCCCTACTGGAAAGTTGGAGGGGGTATGAGAGAAGATATGGGAGAGAGCAGATTAGTGGAAGGGATATCCAGTGGGATCACTATTTTGGGGTGGTGGGTAGGGGAAAAACGGGGAGAAAATTTGTAACTCAAAATCTTGCAGAAATGAATGATGTAAACTAGAAGTTAATAAAGCACTTGATAAAAAAATAAATGCATACAAGGAAAAAAAGAGAAAAGAACACTGTTGCTAACATTGAGACAACAGCAACAACTACATTAGAAAGCCAGTATAATCTGGTCTTCTATCAAAAACCTAAAGAAGGGATTTTTGTTGTTGTTCAGTTGTTTCAGTCATGCTGGACTCTTCATGACCTATTTGGGGATTTTCTTGGCAAAGATATTGGAGTGGTTAGCCATTTCCTTCTTCAGTTCATTTACAGTTTGAGGAAATAGAGGTAAACAAGGTTAAGTGACTTTCCCAAGGTCACACAGCTAGTAAATGTTTGAGGTCAGATTTGAGCTCAGGGAGATGAGCTTTTCTGACTCCAGGTCCATTGCTCTATCCACTGAGCCATCTACCTGCCCCTAAAGAAGGGATAAGCAGTGGATTATGATGTCCCAAGAAAAAAAGAAGATATTGTTGCTAAAGTCAAAGAGATTTCCCAACCCAGATGAACCTCTTCACCCTGGTTACCCTGGTGCTCTAAAGATAGCTTGGATAATGTAGTGAATTATACAGGCATCATTTTCACAGAGTTCTACGCACCCTGGTATGGACACAATTTCACCTATGTTCATAGAGGCTCAAAAAGGTTTAACTATCAGCAAGCCACTAAATAAATGTCCAAACCAAGATTGGAACCCAAGTATTTGGACTCTGAGTCCACATTATTAGTATAATTGAATACATAATTTAATGACTAGGTTGTTCCAATTTGTCAGCATTCCTCAAGACAGCCCTTTGGCAGGTGACCTTATATTTAATAATAATAATGATAGTTAACAATTATATAGCACCTACTGTGTGCTAGCCACTGTGTTAAATACTTTATAATTGTTATTTCATTTGAAACTCACAACAACACTGGGTGGGGGTTGCATAAGTGCTATCATCATTCCCATTTTATAGATAGAGAAACTGAGACAGAGGTTTAATGGCTTAGCCAGAGTCATACACAGCTAGTGAGGGCCTGAAGTTGGATTCAAATGCAAAACTTCTTGACCCTAGTCCTAGCACTCTATCCATTGAACCACCTAGCTGGCCCATAGCTGAAAATGCCATTTCTTTTCCAGTATACCCATCACTTACACAGTCATGAAAGCAAGCCAGACTGAGGCCAAATGGCTGCATTTTTCAGTGCAATAAAATTCTGCTGCCTGCCACTAGATATGCTCCAAGTACCCAGGAAGGGCAGGAGCAAAACTCAGAGCACAGTGACCAGGAGATATCTCCATCCAGCCCTCTGCAGCTGCCATCTCCCCAGGGCAGTGATCAAAGGCTCTGTCTCTGAACTTTCCAACAGTTTAGCAGCACAGACAGAATGAGACTATAACAGACACAAATTAAATCTGTTCTCTGTTCCCAAGTTAGTCAAATCCTGTCTTGTTCTTTTCTCATTTCCTGTATATAAATGCTGGACCCCAGAGGGCCCTGTACACTCCCCAAAGCTAGGGATCATATCTCAGATGTATTTGAAACTTCCCCTGAATTTAATGCTGGAGCATAGGAGAAATACTCAAAAAATCCTTATTGAATGATTGAAACTGATAGTAGATCAGGGATGAAGGAGGTGTCAGAAACGGTGGAGTTGCTAAAGTTCATTTTCAAATGTTTCCTAATAAACTTGTTTAAAGCAATGTAAACAAGACTGCTAACATTCCTTCTCCTGCAATTATGTCTTAAATCAGAAATTATATATCTGAATTCATCAACCCATTTATTATAGCTCAGTGCACACAAGGAACAAAATTAGCATATTGAGAACTTTGTGAAATTCAATTTCAGGATTTATAAATACTTTTTTTCCCCTTGATGCTATAGATTCATTCCTCATTACCTCTGACAAACACAATTGTCTAATGAATGTTGACTGTTATTTAAAGGATAGAATTTGTTTGTTTGTTTCAAGTCTATATCCCTATCAGAAAATAGCCAATTGATTTAGGAGGGACCAACTTGGGATAGTGAAAACAGGGCTGGCCTTGGAATCAGTAGACTTGGGCTTGATTCTGCCTCTGATACATGCCAGCTGTGTGACCTTGAGGATGCCACTTTATCCTCCCAAGTCTCAAGTTCCTCATCTGTAAAATGGGAATAAAATGACTAGACTACTTGATTCATAGGATTATTGTAAAAATCAAATAGGACAATGCATAGAAAATGCTTGTAAACTCTAATGAACCATGTAAATGATTGAGATGGCTATTATTATTCAATTATAACTTACATGACCCAAATCCAAAAAATACTACTAATAATAGCTAACATTGATGTAATGCATACTATGTGCCAAGCAATGTACTAAGTGCTTTATCATTATTATCTCATTTAATCCCTCCTGACTTATGAGGCAAGTGCTGGTATTATCTCCATTTTATAGATGAGGAAACTGAGGCAAATGTAGATTAAGTGACTTGTCCTCATCACACAGCTAGCATCGGAGGCTGATTTTGAATTCAGGTCTTCCTGACTCCAGGATCAGCACTCTCTTCTCTAGCTGGAGGGACCTGCAGAGCTCATCCAATCCAAGCCCTCATTTTATAGATGAGGACACTGAGGCACATAAGTAAACTGACTTGATCAAGGTCACCCAGCTAATAAACAGCAGATCTGTTAACTTTTCCCGCTACTCTGTGCTGCCTTAGCACCCCAGGGGAAAGAAGTGAGCAACTCCTCTGTATTAACCTGACTTTTCCTAGTCCTATTAGGCTTTAATTTTCTTGATCAATGAATTTACTCTCAGCTTGTTAAATGAAGATTTGTGCAATCATAAACATAAAGCAGACAGGTGTTGTCATTTTGTTTAGCTCATTAAATGATTTTGTCCTCAGGTCACCACTGGAAATTCAGCAGGTGGGCTTCTTTGATTAAATAATAATAATAATAAAAGTTTTAGGTGTTTCTGCTTCAGTTTCTCACCATGCTGGGTTCATAAGAGTCTCTTGGATCAAATTCAGAAAATTCATATTAATATTTGACCGTTCCGCTTATTTAGAATGACAAAGGAAAGATGCTCTCTCTCTTTTTTCCTTTAATTGGGAGGACCAGTGACTACTAGCAATTGACTTCTTTTTGCATATAGTCATTCCCTTTGGGAGCTTGTCCCCAAAGGTCTACTTCTAAGATTTCAAGTTATATTTAGTCTTTTAGTTTGACCTATGTCCCCTCCATGATGGACTTTGAGGTTTTGTAGATCAAACCTCAATCAATTTCAGCATTTAAAATGCAAAAAAAAAAAACTTGTAGAGGACCAAAAACGAATTTAAACCAACTTGATTAAGTAAGAATTAAAAGAATCAGTTTTAAACAGATGCACATTTAAAAGAATACTGCTTAGCTCCCCCTGGAAAACTGAGTAGCAAATAGCTAGGAAAGCATTCCTCTGAAGGAAGCTAGTAGGGAAAGGTAAACTCTTGACTGTAACTTCTCCTGGGCTGAACCTTTCATACCTGTTAATAAGGAAGCAGAATGTCTTCCCTGTTCTCTTACAGGGCCATTTCACCCTAGATAAAATAGTCATTGCTTCTCCCAAACTCTACCCTCAGAAAACCACATCCTTTTGGTTTTCTAAGGAGATGTCTCCCACCAAAATAATTTTTAAAAGCCTAACGGTTGGAGGGAAGGCTTAATATAAATAATGAAAACATTAAAGAGTCTTCTTAAATTCATGAGGCATTGATAACTAAGGCAGTTCATAAAAGTCTTCTTTAGATAAAAGCAACCACAATGGCTAAGAGCAACACCAAAGATCTTCCAGGCCACCAGAAAGATAACAATACTTCCAACTTTGTTACTAAGCCCCATCATGGATTTGTATCATCTGAACAAAAATAGCTAAAAAATAGGCTTCTTTATGGATTCTGTCCATGGGCCCAAATTGATACCAGTACTGATGCCACCCTCTTGTTATTTTCTGGCCCACTAGCCAAAACCTCAGTAGTAGCCTCCTCAGTAGAATGGTACTAAAATTTGGGCTTTTTAGAGGTCTAACCTGAGGAGCTATCTCCTTCTTTATGGGGGTTGAATGAAAAATCCCCTTCACTTTTAATCAGGGGTTCAAAATTACAATCAGGTAAGTTAATGAATCCTCTTCCTTTTTTTCTCAGAAAATCTTCCTCTCTTCATGATTGTAACAAAAGACAATTTTGCCTCCTCCATATCATTTAAAAACAAAGTGCCCCAATAATTCCACCCTTTGGTCCCTCAAACTCTTTTTGAAAAGGAACTATCTGAATCATCTCAGAGGAAAAGAAACTTGACAATGAAGGAGGATATGAACTGTTTTCCTGGGGGAATACAGAATTCTATGAGGGTAGAACAAGGAAGGTTTAGAGAAGGTCAATGAGGACTATATCCAGCAGTGAATCCATTCTGTTTAGGTAAGTCATCCTGAAATCTGGATCCATGAAACTTCTAAAGGGAAGAGTCTTCCACCTTCTTAAAGGAGAACTAATTTATCAAAGACAAAGAAGTAGGACACGCAACCCCAATAATCAGGAATGTGATGATAACCCAATATTTCTACGACGATAGCTTCAACTGGTCCCGTCAACATTATATTATCTATAATTGTGAACATCAGTGCTTTCAGGAGATGTTTCATTGAAATTGGCAACCAGGCTACTGTTATACCAGGAAATCTTCAGTAGTTTCGTGGGGTATCCGAATTGCTATTGAAAGGCTTGGGAGCAAACCACCAAGTAAAGGAGTATACTCTTGCTCAGGTAGAGGTATATGAAAGACTCTATTTTTGGGTCTCAATGGTAGTGCATGATCAAAGGAAATGTATTATGGACATGGATAGTATGCATTTTTGGTAATCAGTACAAGTAAGGTTGCTTAGAGTAATTTCTATACCATTAACTATGGATAGGGCTAAATGGGAGTCCTTGGATTTGCCTGAACCATTCCATGTGATTAATGTTAAACAATATTGAGTCTTGGTAAGGAAGTAAAATTCACTTCTTCCCTAGTAATAGAGATGAAGAAGATGAGAGTACTTCCTTACACAAATTCCATTTATAACATGCCTATATTGTCAAGTGAAGATGGCAGATGATAGTTATAGACTAATAGTAGATTTACCAGGAGCTAAGCAAAGTCATCATGCCAATTGCTACAGCTGTTCCTAGTCTTGTCAGCATAGTGGGTCAAATAACTGAGCCCATGGGTGGGTGGTATGGGTTTTATTTGATCTCACCAATGCTTTCTTCTTCATCTCTGAGATGGAAACTAGTCAGGCAGAGTTTGACCTTTTTTGGGAAAAAGTTCAATATATTTTTTGCTGTCTTTCCGCAGGGTTATTTGAATTCTCCTTCATATTGGCCCATGACAAAGGCGGGGGAGGGGTTGCATAAAAATAGGAAAACTTATATAAACTGACATAAAATGAAGTGAGAAGAACCAGGAGATCATTGTGCACAGTAACAGCCATGTTGTGATGATGATCAGTGTGAAAGACTTGGCTACTCTGATAGATACAATGATCCAAGACAATTGACTCATGATGAAAAAATGTTATCCACTCCCAGAGAGAGAACTGATGAATTCTTGGTGTCAGTTAAAGTGTAATTTTCTCACTTTATTTTTTGAAATATTGCTAATATGGAAATATGTTTTGCATTATTTCACATATGTAATTGATGTCATACTGCCTGTCTTCTCAGTGGGTAAAGGAGGCGTAGGAGAGAGAGAGAATTTGGAACCCAAAATTTAAGAAGAATGTTTAAAATAAATAGAAAGAAAAGAAATGTTACAGGTCCCTTCCCAGCTCATATTAGCACATGAGTAACACCCTGGTTCCCTCCCTTATTTACTCATTCTCTCTTTCATTCACATCCAGACTCTGGGATTCTTGACTTCTCTCTGAGAATTTGGTTTATTTTTTGTTTGTTTGTTTGTTTTCCCTCATATGGGCACTACTGGAAGCTCAGAACTATGCAAATCATTTGGGTTCATTTGATAGGACTCTCTCCTCAATATTCCCTAGTTGCTAATATTGCTCTGTGGGAGGGTACCTGAATCCAAATCAATATCTAGTCAAAGTTCAAAGATCCCGTAAAGGATTCCTGCCTCTGACAAGTAAGCTCCTTATTCTTGACCAGGGATTCTCAAGCACTTTTGTATCATGGCACACATATACCTGCGACCTTTCCCAACCCCCTGCCCCAACCAATACCCTTTGACAGTCTGGTGAAACCTATGGATCCCTTCTCAGAATAATGCTTATAAATTCCATAAAATAAATAGGATCACAAAGGAAACCAAGTGAATTGAAATATAATTATCAAATTATTTTTTATCAAGTTCACAGATCCCATATTAAAAACCCTGTTCTGATTTAGAGACTACCAAACTTTCACTTTTCACACTAACCACACACATTCTTTACAAACTCAAACTCATTAACCATGCTCATTTTCTGTCTTTATCTTTGCCTTTTTGTCTCTGTCACTGTCTTTCTGTCTGTGTCTCTGTCTTTCTGCATCTCAGATTGTCTCTGCCTTTTTGTTTCTGTCTTTGACCCTCTGTTTGTGTCTGTGTCTGTTTCTGCCTTTCTGTCTGTCTGTTTCTCTCTGTCTCTCTCTGTCTCTGTCTCTGTCTGTCTCTGTCTCTCTATCTCTGTCTCTCTCTGTCTCTCTGTCTCTGTCTCTCTCTCTCACACACACACACACACACACACACATACACACACACACACACACATCCCCACTGCTGCATTTAACTTACCAAAAAATCATTCCACATTGGCACAACAATAAACATATTCAGATTCAACAGAATTAATTTCATAATTGTCTCATGTACCATCCTAGCTCTCACCGTCACTTCATCAAATATGCAACATCACCAACATCAGAGAAACATACTGACACTCTGTAATTGGCTTGGGAATTTGAAGACATATCTAACATCTATGAAGAGCCGCCTATCGCTGCCACCTTTCTTTTGCAGCTGTCTGTCTTTCAGCTCAGATGTCCCTAGTTAGGTGGAAGGAAGCATTACCCTACAGAATACTAAGTTAGATCATTCCAAGAATATTTATAGATGAAAGACCAACAATGGAACAGATTCACTAGTATTTCTACAAAGATCAGATTTCCATCAGGGATAATAGTGGAATGATCACATTTGGACTTTTAATAAGTTTCATTTATATAGCATTTGAAGTTTTACCAAGTGCTTTTCATAAATTATCTCATGTGACCCTCTCAATAACTCTGGGGTAGGTACTATTATTAGCCCCATATAATAAATGAGGAAATTAAGACTGAGAAGTTAAGTGACTTGACTTGCCCAGGATCACATAGCTAGTATGTGTCTGAGGAAGAGAGAGAGAGAGAAAGAGAGAGAGAGAGAATATCATATACCTCTAAAGTCACAAAAGTTAAACATATTTAGTTTGGAGCCTATAGATAAAATAAGGCAAGTAACATAAAATTTAGGTTTGTAAGAGAACCATAAGTATCTTACAAACGCAATTAAGTAGAATGTCATCCTCTAAATTTGAAAATACCTTATATAGTTTAGGATTGTTGTTATTTTTTCTTTTATATTTTATATATATTTTATAAAATTCACTTACAGACAAGTGGGCAGTTCATTGAGATAAGCCATCAGCATCCACATCTTGGATAGGCATTGCAGAGGGACAAATTAGATGCTAGAGTTAATGAAAGGAAGAGAGTGAGTTAGTTTGAGGAATTGTACTGTGCCATAGTATGTTTCTTGAGATCAGGCACCATTTCATTTTTTAGTCTTTATATTCTCAGTGCTTAAGCATTTGATAGGGGTTAAAATTGTCTGTTGACTGCTTCATCCCAAGCTGTGTCTTGATTCTCCCAGTGATGTTATATGCCTACATTCATGGAACACCACACTCCACAAAGGATCAAAATAACCTAAGTAACCTGCACCAAATTACCAGGGTTTCCCTTATAAGAAGTGTTGTAAAAGAATCCATCTAAGAAACACATGATCTGGAAAAGAAATGAACCTGTCATCTAATGAGAGAAATGGAGAGCAGGAAGATAACTCAAGTCAAAAGACCTAAAGACCCAAAAGACCTAAAGGATGTGGATATTTTGTCAGGTGGATATTTTCATGAAGATTTATGGGAACACAGAGAAAAGAATGACACAGGAGGAAGATGGATGGTAAGCTGTACCAATGGAAAGAATACCAATATTAATAAGCTAACAGACCCACTAAAGTATTGAAGTATTAAAATTATCATAATGACTGTTGAAATTTATGTTTCTTCTTTTGTCATTTTGTGTTGGTATTTGTTGGTCACTTATCTACTAGATACAGAATCTTTCACAAATTTATATCAATTCTTTGTAATTTCTTTGGATTTTTTTATCAGATGTATTTATATCAGATTTTTGCATTCTCTTTCTTTTTTATTCTGGTTATATTACATTTTTCATAGATAAACTTTATATAGTCAAGTCCACCTATTTTGTCTCCTATAATTTTTTGTATTCACTAAATTGGTAAGAATTTTCTGCCTCCATTCACTTGTGATAACCATTTCATTCCACTTTCTTTTAAATTGTTTATTTTTCAATATTTTGATCAGTGATCTATTTGGACTTTGTTAGTATATATGATTTGAAGTGTGGATCCAATTCCATTTTTCCCCATTAAGCTATATTACTTTCTCTATAGTCGTTACTGTAAAATGACAATCTATTATGTACCATGATAATCAGAATAGTTGATGAGAATGAAGGACAAACAACAATAACAATCTGTGTTTTATTCAAATCTTTTTTTTAGTCAAATTATTTTCTATATTTGGTTTTTTTCTGCTTCCTCTAGTGCTTCTGCCCTTTTTTCCTCCAGTAGAAATATTATATTTTTCATCATATCAATTATTTTTTCCATGTATTATGCTGTACTGGGAATGCTAGATTGGGAGTCAGGGTACCCACAGTCACATTTTGGTTTTTCTACCTGTGTGATCTTGATCATGTCACTATACCTCTCTGATCCTGTTTACACAAATCTACAAAATGAGTATGATTTCATCAGTGTATGGAGCTCCACAGTAAAGAAGTTCCTTGTTGTAATGCAGATTAAAAACTACTCTGCAACTTACAGTCTTAGAGACCTGACCTGTCTAAAGATGCTTAGGGACTAAATGACTTGCTCAGGGTCACACAGATGGTGTCAAAGGTAGAACTTGAATCAAGTCATCCTGACTCTATGAAGTGCTCTATCCACTATTGTTGTGGTTGTTCAGCCATTTTTCAGTTGTGTCTGACTCTCCATGACTCCATCTGGGCTTTTCTTGGCAAAGATACTAGAGTGGTTTGCTATTTCCTTCTCCACCTCATTTTACATATGAGGAAACTGAGGCAAAAAGGGTTAATTGATTTGCCCAGGGTCACACAGCTAGTGTCTGAGGCCAGATTTGAGCTCAGGAATTTAAGTTCCTGACTTCAGACCTGGCAGTCTCTACTGAACCCTCTAACTTCTTGGTATCCACTATACCATGTAACATTATTAATTAATTATATTTGCATAAAGTTTTCCTTTTCTGTTTCATCTTTACCAAGCTTGGGAATGAGAACTATATGTATCTTATAAATGCAATTAGGTAGAATGTCATTCTCTATATTTGAAAATATCTTGTATAGTATAGGGTTGTTGTTATTTTTTCTTTTATATTTTATAAAATTCACTTATAAATCTATAAGGTCCTGGTAGCTTTTTTATAAGGCAGTTCATTAACAGACTGTTTAATTTCTCCTTTGCAGATGGGCTTATTTATCTATTTTCCATTTTGTCAATTTCATGTTCTTTACTTAGGGTCAGAAGAGACTTAGAAAGTCATGAAGTCCAAGACCATCTTTGTTACTACTAAGTTATTTCTTTTATATCCTTAATTTATTTTATTTTAATATAATTATAATTATATTAATAACATTTCATAATAATTCTTTCATGTTATCAAGATAATTTTTTTCTTTTATTAATCTTTAGTATTTGGGGATCAAGGCTGTCTCTCCTGGTTAGAAGGCTATTTGACTGGCTGAAGCCTATCCTATGAGATGTTAAAATTTACTGAAGGTTCTCAGACATTTCTGAGATAAGAAGTCAAATGGGAGTCAAGGCTTCCCAAAGTAATTTAGCTTGCTTTCTTTGTGGAAAGATCCCAAATACTACAACACTATGGTTATCTTATTTCCTCTCTCAATTAACCCATTGTAGACTCCAAATTTTACAAACCTAAATTTTATGTTACTTGCCTTATTTTATCTATAGGCTCCAAACTAAATATGTTTAACTTTTATGATCTTAGAGGTATATGAGATTTTCTCTCTCTCTCTCTCTCTCTCTCTCTCTCTCTCTCTCTTCATACATGTATACATGTGTGAATATACACATACACATACATATATACACACACCTATATATCTCTTTGTGTGTATATGTGTACAAACACATATATTTATCTCTCTAATGTAATTAAAATGACATAAGCTTTATTATAATTTTAATCAGGGTCTAGATTTATTTTTCTGAGCTCTGAACCTATGCTTAAGTATAATAAAACCGAGGTTTTAACCTCAAAATCTCTGTGTTGTGATGTAATTACTTATCACAACTCAATGGAAACAGTTTTCTGTGTCAGTGTTCTTTATTACTTTGGCTTTTTGCGACTTCTCTTTCCTCATTTCTAATTTTCATCACTTGGTTTTCTTCTGTCCTGGTCTTTTGGTAAATTCACTAATAGTTTACCAATTTTTTTGATTAAAAAAATTAATTATTTATTTAATTTATTTTGTTTGTGTTTCCTATCTTAATTTCTCTGCCTTTTAAAACAATTTCCTCTTTTGGTTTTGCTTACTCATTTACTGATGTCTTAATGGTTCCTGGTTGCATAGTTAGTAAGAAGAGTTAGAACTCAAACTCTGCCCTTTTATCTTAGTCCTTATCTTGCACTCCATTCCATGAGAGATAGAGTCTATCACATTGAAAACATCTTGGGTTCAGCTGGGTAGTCATTATATATTCAGGTAGAATTACTTTGATCGTGGTGATATTGACTACCATTCAGTAGGATTTGAGGCTGGTTCTTTAATTAATTCCAGGCATGAAATGTACAATCCTCGAAGCTGCCATCAGGCTAAGAGTAAACCCTTAGTGTCACAGTAGAACTGGTAGGCCCTATGCCTTTCTCTATGAAATGGGTTGGTTTTCAATTTTTGTTTTTTTTAACTTGATCAAGTGATTTCAGAGTCTGTGAATGAATGTGAAAATTTAGGATCATAAAATCATACATTTATGGCCTGAAAAGACCTAAGAGGTTATCTGATTCAGCCCAACATTTTGCCAAAATTTTGCAAATTCAGGCCTAGAAAGGTAAATGATGTGTCCAAGGTCACACAGCTCATGGGTAGCAGGGCTAGCATTCAAAGAGTTCATTGACTCCAAATTCAGGGCTTTTCCCAGTATACTATAGGACTGCAAACTACAAAGTGCTAGGTAAATTTCAAATCTATAATTATATTCCTTAATCGTTTTTGCCTCCAGGCATGAATAACTAGGAGAGATAATGGAGTACAATATTCATTCTTTTAATTAACCCTTTTCTATATAAGTATAGCTATTACTATAAGTATATAAATATTAATTAAACACTAGTCATACACATTTACATTAAATGTAATAGACTAAACATTCTTCTTAAAGTTGGAGGATTTGGATTTTAATCTGGGCTCTGATACTTCTTAAATATGTGACCCAAGGTAATTTTCCTAATGGAATGGATTTATTAAGTGCTTATTGCATAGCAAACATTGTGCCAAATACCGAGAATACAAATAGAAAATTAAGATGTTCCTGCCCTCAGTGGGCTCATATTTTAATGGAGGGAGATAGCACATACAGAAAAGTTTATCTTCAGATGGAAAGACCCTTCAGATACCTTAGTCCCTAGGGTATGGGACAGGGTGAATAAGATTGCAGGGAAAGTGACTTTGAGGAAAAGTTCCAGAATCCTGTGGTGGTCTTTGGATAGGTTGGGTTCTTGCCAAAGTGGTTGTAGAGGGTTGGGGGTAGAGGGAATATTCAACTGAGGCGGGGTCCCAAAGTTATTCCATTGTGCTGTGGAATTTGTTTGAATTCTGGATATGCTACTCACCACATGTGTATCCTTGGGCAAAACACCTGAGACTTGGTTTCCTCATCTGTATAATGGAAATGACAATTTCACTACTTTTGCCTCACAGGATTATTTTGAGGACAGCACTCTATAGAAAAGGTTTATAGGATCATAAGACTTCAAACTAGTAGGGCCCTTAGAGGTCATGCTGTGTAGTCCCCTCTTTTTACAAAGGACTAAACTGAGGCCTGAGAAGTTAAATCATTTGTCCAAGGTCACATGCTGCCATAACCAAGACAATCCCTGATGCCCTGATTCCCAATTCCCTGATTCCAGGACAATTCCTAATTCCCAATCCAGAAGTCTTCCAATTGCTCCAATCTATGAGCTGTTGTTTGTTGTTTGCATATCTTTAAGTATAAAGCATTGTTTGGGGAAATATCATTTGAAGCAAGTTGAAAGAAATACAATATCTATCTACAGACGGATTTCTCTTCATTCAAGTCTCATTGATCATTACTTAACTTGAGAATTCTCCCAGGATTCAACTGCAAACTCTCTTCCCTGAGTCAGACTTACCCAAGCTGTGTTCTCAGTGGAAGACAGCACTTCGGGGCTTAGTGGGCCTTTGCATTATGAAACCACAGGTAGCCTTTTAACTCATTCTCAAAATGAAAAGTTGTTCTTGCCCCTGTTCCCGGCTCATCTAATGAATTCCCCAGTTAGTTCCTTGCAGCATCACTCTGTTCTTCTTAAGGATTACACAAAAGACCACTGTGCCCCTTAATTTCCTCTTGGATGAAACTAAGAAGCCATTTTTAAAGCAAATTGAGTATATTTTCTGACAGCAAATATTTGCAAACTTCAAGGACTTCACATTGCCTATAGAAGGGAACACAAACTCATTAAAGTGCCATTTAAGGAACTAAAAGCTCAAGCTCTAACCAGCCACTCCAGGCTTACTTCACTGCTTCCTCATGGCACACTGCATATTATCTGGTCAAAATGGGTTGCTAATTTTTCCCCCTTCTCCTCTTGCCATCTTATCTTTTTATATTTTTTCTTAGGCAGAAGACAATGCCTTTTAATATCTGCTTATTGAAATTCTTCTCTTCCTTTAAAAACGTGACTGAGGTGTTACCTCCTCCATGAAACCTCATCTTCTAATTGGAAATGCTTTTTCCACCCTCAAATTTCCCTGGAGCCTTGGGAATTGGGCCTTGGCCCAATCATTTTCTGCCTTATACTTATGTACAGATCCTCTCATGACTAATCTCCAAGTAGACTATAGACTCAAGTTTCTTGAGGTCAGGGACAGTGTTGCTTTTCATTTTGTTTCCTCGACATGGATCACAGAGCTTTGTATATAGTAGGCATTTAATAAATGCTTATTGAATTGAATTGGACATCCTTCCTCCTCTTTGTGGCTCTACAAATTGGAGCTTTTATATAGAATTATTGAATTTACTCATTAAGCCATCTCCAAGCAATTATACACTTCTAGGTCATTGTGTGTCAAACCTTTATATTCTAGAACCACTTTGCGATGACATTATAGAGTGGTTTCCCAGCAATCTAACCACTGAACAGTGATGTTTTAGCTCTTCTGTCCCATGGGGCAAATCCAATATAAATTGACAAAGACAATTCCGGGTTGGATGAAACAAGCCTTTTTCACTCTGACCTCTAATATTCTAGTATGCTTTTCTATTGATCAAGGCTTTTGATTTCACAGATAAATAGGCAGACCCTCTCCTAAAGATGTGTTTGAGCCCGTGAATGTGAATTTTATATCATTCCCTTCCTTCTGAAGAATCAACAAAAATTCCTTCCTAATTATTTCATTTTCCATCCCCAATATGTCTGTCATTCATCACTTTTAAATGTTTCCTTCTGGAGATCACACTTTAAAGTCACTGAATATTAGAGCTGGAAGTCAGTTGGCTTAGAAATCACCCACTGGGAAAAAAATCATCTAGATGAAGAAGAAACTGAGAATCAGGCACAGAAAGGGGAAATATCTTTCTTTGGGTCATTCTTTGGGTGAAATCAGAAGCAGACCCAGGACTTGAGCCTAAGATTTTTGACCCCAAAGTGCTGCTAGAATGTAAGCTCCTTAAAGTCTGGGACTGTTCCATTTTTTTGTCATCCCAGGGACTAGCATCATGCTTGCCACTGATGCTTATTGATTGACCTTTAAAAAAACCAAGCACTTATTAATCACCTACTTTGTGCCAAGAATCATATTAAGTACTTTACAAATATTATCACATTTGACCCTTACAACATCCCTGGGAGGGAGGAGAAAAACGTTTTTCCCTTTTACAGATGAGGGAACTGAAGCAAAGATAGATGGATGCTAATATTTTCCCAATTACACAGACATAGAAACTGAAGCAAGTAGAGATTAAGTGACTTGCCCAGGATCACACATCTAGTAAATGATTGAGGTCAGATTTGAACTTAGATCTTCCTAACTCCAAGTTCAGGATTCTATCTGCCATGCCACCACCTAGCTTTCCATTATAGCATGCTGCCTCATTTAAGGGATTTTTGCCTTGTTGGAGCTATTTTACACTGAGGAAGGAGCCTCTTTATGGTGTTCTGTGTCTATTAATGTGGCCTTCCATTCTGTTTGTTCTGCTTTTTCTCTTTGTGTTGTGTTTGTCCTTTGTTCTCGAAGAGGACCATGACATCAGGGAACGATGACACTACTTGAATCTGACTTTGATTTGAGTGAGGGAGGGCTGTGCAAGGTCGCCAGCCTCACTTCCTCCTCCAGAGCCATCTGGGTCCAGTGGCCTGATATCCATCAGAACTACTCTTTTTTTCTCTTAAGACCATTCTGAAGGCCTTACCTGTTACACTACTTAACGCAGGTTGCCAGCATTTTCCTGGTGCTGTGATGTCTGAAAGCTTGTGCTAACAAGGTGAGGTATGACCCACACTATCCTACCAATTGCTTTATTTCAATTGGAAATTAATAAGTGGAACTTGAGGATGATCTGATCTGATTGATCAGACAATGATTTATTAGTATGACTGCTATGATAACTAGAAGTTGAATTAAAAAGGCAATTTGAATGTGCTCTCTTTAGAGAAAACCAAGATCCAGCCCTTGTGTCTCTTATCTTAAATTGAAATCCTGATCACTAGAGTTGCTCCCAGAAGACAGATAAATGTATATAATGGAGAAGAGTAATTAGGGATTTCTTGAATTCAGGTTCTGATTGTCAAGCCTAACTATTTGCTAGGTTAATAATTTCCTCTGCCTTCCCAATAATTGTCTACATAAGAAAATGTTCCTTGATCCTGGGTTCCTAGTGTGAGATCCAAACATAGCTCTAGAACTCTAAGTTGGTTTTAATTTATTTGTGGTCTAAAGCAATAAATAACTTATTTTGCAAAGAAATAATTAGCCTGGAAAAGAGAAGCTGAAACAGATGGGGAGCAATTTAGAAAAATGGAAGGAATGCCAAAAATGGAATCAGAACACTGGGACTTGAATCCTGTTTTTACCTCTTTCAAACAAATGATCTTAGGAAAACCACTTCACATATTTAAAACCAATGTGTCACAATAAACACAACAACTCACAGTGTGGTGCAAAGGAAAGACTCCCAGACTGGCAACCAGAGATCTGCTTTTGAATCTTGGTTATACCTTTCTGTGATTTTAGACAGATCATGGACCTACTTTCTGGACCTATTTTCCTTATCTGTCAAAAAAGAGGTCAGATGAAGAGATCCAGATCCCTTCTAATCGTGTTATACCTAATTTTTGAATTTGTTTATTGATCTTCTCTGCTACAAATGTTAGTGTGTACACATACTCACACACACATATACATATATAGTTATAAAATTAATGGCTTCAAGAACTCACACACTATTGGCTTTATTAAAACAATTGGCCTCTCATGAATGAAAAAGCATTAAGTAAAAATAGCCCATCGCTCTGAAGACAATGAATATCATAAAAGTCAACCCTTTGGTGGCTGGAAGCAAATACCAGCAAGAAATCATAATCTTTTTAGGGCAGAAAGCTAAGCTGGGTAAGTGTCATGGGAAGTGCATTGCAATTGGAGTTAGGAGGGACCTGGGTTTGATTCTATTCTTATCAACTGTGTTAATATAGCCAAGTGAATCCATCTTTCTAAACCTCAGTTTTTTCATCTGGAAAGGGGGATAATAATACACCATTTCATAGAATTGTTAAATTAAAGCATTTTGTAAATACTATATGAATTATAATTACCATCATATCATAACCCTCTCAAGGGTCTCTGATAACTCCCATTTGTTGTTTTCATCATGTACACACTTCTATGTGTCTTTAAGAAAGATAGTTTGGGGGCGTCTAGGTGGCGCAGTGAGTAGAGTGCCCACCCTGGAGTCAGAAGGACCTGAGTTCAGATCTTGCCTCAGACACTAAACACACAAACAAAAACCTAACTGTGTGACCTTGGGCAAGTTACTTAACCCCAACTGCCCTCCAAAAGGCAAAAGAAAGAAAGAAAGAAAGAAAGAAAGAAAGAAAGAAAGAAAGAAAGAAAGAAAGAAAGAAAGAAAGAAAGAAAGAAAGAAAGAAAGATAGCTTGGCCTAATGGATAGAAGTCTGGCATTAAGTTCAGGAGCTGGGTTCATGTTCTGACTCTGACATAAACCAGATATATAACTATGTGGCCATGAGCCTGTCACACATCCCTACAGCTCTCAGTAACTCCAAACAATGCTTTATGACTATAACTTACACTGGAGTTGTCACTCTATGTCGGTAGAGGGAATTTCCATAAGAGGAGTTCCCCTACATTGATGAAATCACAGATCTAGGTCCAAGAATAACTCAAACCAACTCCATTATATTTATGTTTATCTCTCTTGTCTCATGAGAATATAAAGTCATTGAGGTAGAGTCTGTGAACAGAGATTCAGAGACCTCTGGAGATTCTTTATAAGTCTTGTTTTCAATTTGCCCTGAGTGGCAAAATAAATAAATAAATAAATAAATAAATGACTGGGACAACTCCAGAAATATTTTCTTTTAAAATCGGACTCCTGTTCAGGACTAAAACTGCTAAAGCTAGAAACTGAGCATAAACCTTCTAATTCAGTATGTCAGAATTTACATTTGAAAATCATTCATGAATATCTACTCTAGCCTCAAACTTGAAGTCTTATACTCAAGTTCAAGACTTTAAATAAGACAAAACCAACCAACCAAACAAACAAACAAAACCAGATAACTACCATTGATCCAGAACATTATCCTTTATCAGCATATTCCTCATTATAACCCTTAGAATACATAGTGGAGATCTTTTTTCCCATTTAAAAGATACTCATGGAAGTTATGTATTGACCACAGCTACACAACTAGTAGCAAAAATTGGATTTGAACCTAAGTCACCTGATTCTGTCCAGCATTCTCATCACTACATCACAAGCTTTGTCCATTGTGAATGGAAAGGAGATATTTCTAATATCTAGTGGAGCATGTCACCCTGCAGCCCCAGTCTTCTATAAAAGAATCCGTAGTTCACATTGTAATTATGCTCTATAAGGAGTGCTGACATATTGATAGTGACAACATGTGAATTGTCCCTTCCTGCACCCCATTAACTTCAATGGCAGCAATATCCCTTTTGGATGGCCCATCTATTTGAAGCTATGCTTGACTCCTGAGTTATCCTCCTTGCCTCTCTAAGACAAAGGACATCACAGAATCATGGATTTAGAGTTGGAAGAAAGCTTAGAAGGAATCTAGTCTGACCCCCTTTTTATTTTTTCAGATGAGAAAACTGAGGCATAGAGAAGATAAGTGACTCATTTTCATTCACACAGATAGGGGGCAAGCTAAGGTTCTAATCTAGGCCCTTTAATACCAAATCCAAGGTCCTTTCCTCAGTAGCACACTCTGCTCTAGTCAATGTTTTCATCAATTACTTTGACCATCCAACAATCATTTATTAAGTTCCTTCTCTACATAGAAGGAAAGCTTCTTAAATTGATGGATGGCACAGATCTAAGGATAGCTAACACACTGGAAAACCAGAATCAGAATCCCAAAATGTTAGAATGATGGAACAAATATAGTAAGAACCCTAAAGAGATAAAGCCAAAAGTCTACAATGTATTCTAAAATATAAGCTACACAACTACAGTTGCTAGAAGGACTGCTGGAAACAGTGTGAGAAAAAGTCCTTATCAGGGAAGGGCTTTACTTAACTGTGTGCTCAATATAAATTGATAGTATAATAAAGCAACCAAAAAGCCATTTTGATCGTAGCTTACATTAAGAAAAGGACATAGTCTTCAAAATAAGAAAGATCAGCCTGATATAATCTGTCCTGCTCAGACTGGTCTTTAGTTCTGTATAGCATATATCAGAAGGGCATTGACAAGCTAGGTATAGAAACAGGGAAGAGACTGGTCCATACCATATAAGAATGGTGCAGGGGCAGAGAAAAAGTAGCCCTGGATCTTAAGCCTCCTGGTATGTGTCTCCGTTTTTAACTAGTGTCCATTTCACTGTATGTATGATTAGTCACTTCCACCACCAATCAGTGTTTATATTTTGCTTCCATAGCCATTGATTAATTCAAACAGTTACCTTGCTCTATCCACCTTCCAAGGTCAATGTCATTTTAGTAAACCTCCGAAACACCTTCATGGCTAACTGAAAACCTGTACTTTACACACACACACACACACACACACACACACACACACACACACACACATATATATACATATATAAAAATATACAATATGCATGGTGTTATATATGTCATTTTAATTTTCACATATAAACATGCACATACACATGTTTGTGGATGTATATATGTATATATAAACACACATGTGTACATCATATATGTTACATATAGTATGTGTACAATACACACACATACACACATATGTAGATATAAATGCAAATATAGGAAACTATTTTTTATTTATAGCTCACTTGCCTGACTTAGGAATATTTTCAATCCATCCATCATTCAGACACCTACTTATACTTCTTTGCAGAGGTGGGGGAACATGAGTGTGGGATACTTTATATTTTAAGGCTTTTCAATATATTAGAAAATTTTGCTGAATTTTCCCCCTTTTTTATACTTTGTTATAAGGGATAGCACTCTGGGAAAGGTGAGGGGGTTCAGTATACAGTACAAAATGCAAGTGATAGGAAAACAGAAGCCATCACTCAATATCATTTTAAAATAATCCATTCCTTGCTATGTCTCAAAATAACAATAAGACTTCTTTATCTGACCAGTGCCCCAAATGTGTAAACTGTGGCCCTTTTACCATAGCCCGAGGTTAAAAAAATTGATTTTTTAGGGACCTTGGATTTGGTATTAAAATTAAAAAGATTCCTGAACAAAAGAAAATTTGGTAAGTACACAATGTTATATTGAAGAATTCAGAAAACCCTGATGTAGTAGTGGTCTTGTTCTTCAAGGCTTCAGAAAACAGCTAGAAAAATGGGTGGAAGTTTCAGAAAGGCAAATTTCAGTTTGACATTGAAAAACTTGCCAACTCTCAGATATGTCTGCAAATGGAATCTTGCCAAATTAGACTTCCCTTTGTACCTTACTCTCAAATATCTCAACACTCTGAACCTTTACTCCCACTGTTCTCTTTGTCTAGATTATTCTTTCCCTGTTTTCATCTACCAGTCCTTAAAGTCTGAATTGAGATGCTACCTTTTGTCTGATTCCCTTTGGAACTTCACATCTCACGTCATTTTGTTCCCCTCTCAAACACTTATCTTGTAAAACCATGTCTTATAGCTGACTGTGCGTCTTATCTCCCATTAGACTCCAATTCCTGAGGGCAGCAGCCACGCTTCCTCTAAATGTGGCATCTTCTCATCATGGAACACAAGTATCTGCACACATCTGTGAGAACGTAACATCAGTGAGGTAGGGTCTGTGAACAGAGATTTAGTCAGAGATGCAGAGACCTCTGGTGATACACATAATGAATGCTTTTGGAATGAAGGAAGGACGAGAATAATGAAGGAAAGAAGGAAGGCAGGCCGACATACATACCTCAGAGCAGAATTTTGCTACCTGGTTTTCTTGATTACACAAACAATGAAGGCGGGAAGAGCTGGTGAAGTCATGGCTCGTTACATTACCACGGAAGTCTTCTATCACTATAAACATATAAGTTGCTATTATGTTTAGTTATTTTAGTCTTCCTAGCAACCAAACTGGATCCAATTAATTATGTGATGATTGGATTGTATTTCTTCAACCCTGAACCCCTCACAAATTGGGGAAAGAATAATTAGATTAGTCCTTAAACCCATTTATCCTGCTGCCTCTTCAGGATATGACTTAATCTTGGTAGCTGAGAGATAACAAGGTATAGTATCAAGAGCTCTACACCTGGAGTCAGGAGTCCTTGCTATTCAATTGTTTTTCCATCCTGTCCAGGTTTTGGTGACCCTATTTGGGGTTTTCTTTGCAGAGAGACTGGAGTGATTTGCCATTTCCTTCTCCAGCTCATTTGACATATGAGGAAACTGAGGCAAACTGGGTTAAATGCCTTGCCCAGTGTCACACAGCTGGTAAGTGTCTGAGACCAGATTCAAATTCAGGAAGATGAGTCTTCCTGACTCTAGGCCTGGTGCCACCTAGTTGCCAGGAGACCTGTGTTCAAATCCTACTTCTGAACAGGATTTAATTTCCTCTTGTATAAAATAAGGGAGTTGTACTCGATGACCCCTAAGGTCCCTCCTCCACAGTCCATTACACTACAATTCCTCTATCTGATCATTAACTACTGTCCCTCAGGATCTCCCTCTATTCTGCCCTTCCTAAACCTCTTGTCCATCCTAACCACAATCTCCAGTCACTCTAAAAGAACTTTACAAATATTATCTCATTTTGTCCTCATAATGACCCTGAAAGATAGGTACAATTATTTTCTTCCTTTACAGAAGAGGAAACTGATGCAGCCAGAAGTTAAATGACTTGCCCAGGGTCACACAACTAGTAAGTATCTGAGGCTGGATTTGCACTCAAGTCTTCCTGACTCCAGGTCCATCACTGTATCCACTATACCACCAAGCTGCCTCTAAGAAAAGAGCACATGGATTGATGTGAATCAGGACCCAAATGAGATGAAATAATAGAAATGTATAGTGGTATTCATCCAAAAGCAGAAAAAGTGGTAAGAGTTTAATATAACATTGGAATTTGGAAAGGGATGGATGGTGCCATGATGAATGGCAAAGGATGCAAAGATCAAAGACTATATAAATTTGAACTGACTGACTAAACAGTTGGAAGGTATAAAGGGAGGAAAGTACTATAAAGTCAGAGGAAGGATGATGGCCCAGGAAAGTAGGGAATATTGAGGAGAGGCAAAGAGACAGGAATAAGCTTTTATTAACCCCCTACTATGTTCCAGGCACTTTACTAAGCACCCTACACACACACCCTAAGCCTCAGTCAAACTGACCCATTCACTAGGCTCCATACTTAATGTTCTATATTCCTCCTCTGCCCCCTTTGCCCAGGCTGCACCCCATGCCTATAATAGCCTTCTTCCTCCTCTTCACCTCTGAGAAGTTCTTTATCCCTTTGAGGCTCAGTTGAAGTGCCACTTCCTTCAAGAGGACTGTCCTGAATTCCCTAGTGGGTATCCTCCCCCACCTCTCACTGCCTATGTATTTAGTATATGTTCTATATTTATTCTTCTATAAACATATTGGTTCATCCCAGTAGAATGTCAGCTCCTTGAGGACAGGGACTGACTCATTTTTGTATCTGTGCCCCTAGTATATAGTCCAATACCTGGTATATGTCAGATGCTTAAAAAATACTTAATTGATTAACTGAGTGACCCTAAGTAGGTTTCTTTTTCTCCCTAGAATTTTGGATTCTTCATCTATAAAATGGGGATAATCATATTTGCACTAGATTATAGACTTCTTTTTTTTGCCTTTTTGGAGGGGGGAAAGTAGGGCAATTGAGGGTAAGTGACTTGCCCAGGGTCACATAGCTAATAAGAGTCTGAAGCTGGATTTAAACTCATGAGGATGAGTCTTCCTGATTCTAGGCCTAGAACTCTATCAACTGTACCACCTAGCTGTTGTGAGGATACAAATGATTAGTGCATGTAAAGCTCTTTGTAACTATAAGGTAAGAAAACACGAGGTCAAATGTCAGTTCTTTCCCTTAAGTATGTGAACTTAAGCATGAAGTAAGACACTTCAACTCCCTACACCTGCTTCCTCATCAGTAATATTTAGATAGGGCAAGTAGGTGGTGCAGTGGATAGAGTGTGAGGCCTGGAATTGGGAAGACTGATTGTCCTGAGTTTAAATCTGACCTCACACTTACTAGCTGTGTGACCCTGGGCAAGTCACTTAACCTTGTTTGCCTCAATTTCCTCATCTGTAAAATGAGCAGAAGGAAATAGCAAACAATTCCAGTATTTTTGCCAAATGGGGGTCACGAAGAGTCAGACATGACTAAAACAACTGAACAATAAGAATGTTCAGATAATAACATTCAAACTCCTTAATTCACAGAGTTGCTTTGAGAAAAGCACATTAAAAGTCACAAAGTGCCATAGAAATGTGAGTTGTTATTCTCTTGGACATACAAGGTGAGAGCCCTTTGGTTAAGAAAGCTTTGATTTGGATTTTTGCACATGGCACCAGTACCTTGGGAAGGCACAGTTTCATAATCAGGAAGGCGACAGCAGTAACCACTGGCTTCTCACCTGGGAGTCAGGGGTTTTGCTTGCTATTCTTGGCACTATTGCTGACGGGTCATATAACTGCAGGCCACTCAATTCTCAGCAGTACAGCTCAATCTAAAAAAGAAAGAAGAAGAGAGAGAGAAGGAGAAAGAACAAACTATTTTTGTGTTCATGTAGGATATCATGCATTAGCAACCTTCTGTGGAGACTCAGGTCTGGGGCCTCTGAACATGGGCTGCTAGTCCTCAAAGGAATCATAGAGTTGAAATCAATCAATCAATCAATCAGTAAACATTTATTAAACAACTATTTATTATGAGCCAGGAATTTTGCTAAGTGCTATAGCTACAAAAAAGAGGCAAAGGCAATTCCTGCCCTCAAGGAACTTACAATCTAATAGGACAAACAACAAACAAAATATGTACAAATACTGGATCACTGGGAAATAATTAACAAAGGGGAGACACTAAGAAGACTTGGGGAAGGGTTTTTTTTTTTTTTTAGATCTTCTAGCTCAATACACTGACTAGTTAGCCCTCAAGTTTAAATTACAAGGTGCTGGAAATGAGCCTGCCCCAGAAACTCACTAGCTATGTGACCCTGGGAAAATCATCTCATTTCTCACTTTCGTCCTCTTTGAAATGAGGGGTTAGACTCATTTTCCTTTTAGATCCCTTCTAGCCTTAAATCCATGGTTATACAATCCTATGAAAGAAGGAGTTGATAAGAGAATAAACAGGGGCAGTTAGAAATCAGAAGCCCTGTCCAATAGTCTTGTTACCACTGAATCAGTAGTCCCAGTCAGTGCAGCCAACCCCAGGCCTCAGCTTTCTGCACTCCCAGGTATCCCTTGAGTCCTGCTGATGTGTAATGAGTCTATCAACATGTAGCACCCTGCCCTGTGCTGAACTGGGCCACTTCCTTCATTGCCCACCCCTGTTAGAGCCTGCTTGGAATGATGGATGACGTGCTAAATTCGACTTCTCCTTCTTGGATCGAGCTTACACTGTTAATTAGCAACAGCAGAATGTGTTGATTTATGTACCCATCCATACGGGCAGCATCAGCTGGTCCAGGTCACTTGTTGCAATGGGGATTGGTCATTTTCCAAGAGGCCTCTGTCCTGAGCTGTGTGCCCTGGTGCTAATTCTTAATTAGGCCTGTTGTTTGGCAAGAGTACCAGACCAATGAAGAGAAGAGGGCCCCAATTCCTTTTTTGTTCCTGGCATTAAGATAGATACATAAATCAGCAAATTCTGCTATTACTAATTAAAGGGATGTGAGCTCCATCTCAGAATGAGAAGCGATGTGTAGCATACCATCCATCATCACAAACTGAGGCTTCCTGACCACTTCAAGGCTGGGCGTAAACACCAATAAATCTGTCCCCAGTCTGATTATGTGATCTTCCCTTCTGAGATAGCCTTGAAAGTTATTTCTAAGGGGGAGTAGAAAGGCAGGCACTAGGGAAAGTGGTACCTGCCCACCCTATCTCAGAAGGTAAGGGAATGGAAAGGTAAAGGAGTCTGGTTCTTTTTGTTTGTTTGTTTGTTTTGCTTTTTGGAGGGCAATTGGGGTTAAGTGACTTGCCCAAGGTCACACAGCTAGTTTTTGTGTTAAGTGTCTGAGGCCGGATTTGAACTCAGGTCCTCCTGACTCCAGGACCGGTGCTCTATTCACTGTGCCACCTAGCCGAGGGAGTGTGGTTCTTAGGGAAAAATAAGTGTAAACATTAAGGTACAGATTAAGACACAGAAGCACATCTGCCACATGTACAGTAGTTGGAGTTAGTGCAGAATTTGGATGTCTCAAGCCAATTTATATGCCCATAATAAGACTGTTTGCCTCCATAGGCACAGGAGATTTTACAGTCCCATGGTTCTTGACCTGGAATCCATAAACTTTTCTGTTTATTTCTTTTTTACTATTTTGATAATTGTATTTCAATGTAATGGGCTTCATTTGCAATGATGTGCATTTATTATATTATATTATTTATGCATTAAAACATTATTCTGAGAAGGTCCATATGATTCAGTAGATTGTGAAAAGGGTCCTTGAAAGAAACCAATAAAAATGGTTTAAAACCCATTATCTAGTACAAAGTCTTCAATTTACAGACATTGCTATTGAAATCCAGATGGTAACTTGGCCAAATTCATTTAAGTAGTACTGAAATTTCAATCCAGATTCTTCATACCAAATTGGCTTTGACTTGGGGTCTTTATATATGTCATGTTGGGTAGCCAGAGAGTATAGAAGATGCAGTTACCCCAACTCCACTGCTCTCATTTCCACACAAAAGATCCAGTGATGTGGACAGTAGGCCCCAAGGAAAGCAAGAAATCTCAGGCATACTTGCTCCTCTCCTACACCCCTTTAGCTTCAGGTTTCTCTTCCTTTGTCTCCCCCTCTTTTGCTTCTTTTTTCCCTCTGTGTCTTATTCTTTCTCCTCTTCCTTTTTGATTCTCTTGGCTTTCTTGAAGTTGGATGAGTTCTTTTGACCTCCCTCAACTTCTTGTCCAAGTGTGAAAACTCCTTGTCTGAGGAGCATATTGAAATGCATTTGCTAGGATCTTTGTCATTCTTATGTCCACTGTCCTCCTGCATTGCATCTTCAGGAATAAGTTACATCTGGACATAAGGCAACAGCCAGTGGATTTCAAACAACTTCTGCTTGATCTTCTCCAAATACTTATTGGGATTCTGGTTAAAATCTTATCCAAAGTATTCAAAATAGTCATTGTAGAGAAGTTCATAAGGGATCTGTGTCTAAATTCACATTGGTCTTATATGTCTAGCATCTGGCTATATTGTCAATGGCAGGACCATCAGTATGGGTAAATTAAAACTCCTAACAAATCCTACACACTTGGTATGTCTGTCTATGGTGAGCTCAGAATAACCTAATCAGTCTCCAGACAGGGAATCAGAACCACACTTCAAGATCACTGCATTTTGCCAAAGTATCTCTATAACCTTGGTCATCACTGTTTTCATGATGGCCTCATAGACTCATCATTGATCCCATCTGAAAATGAATAGTCAGTAGTGTAATATGTGCCTTTGCCAGCCCCAGTGTCCCATAGGTCTCCCATACTACTTTTGGCACTTGTGAAAATATACTATCATGATGCTACCTGTGGTGGGAAAAACCTCTTACATGCCATTGCCATGGTGAATGTCAATATCAGTACACCATACCTTCTTGGGGGTGCATTAACAGTAGTAAAATTTCTAGAAACAATTTGCAACAGAAGCCTGGGACTTCTTAGCATGATGTAGGGGCCCAGTCTGGTTCATTGCAATGCAGGCCTGCTATTTATTAAGCTTCACCACATTGGTCAAAGATTCACCTGATAGAACTCAGAAAAGTCCAAAAACTTGGTAAAAGGTGGGGGGTTAAAATACTATAGAAAAGAACACCTTAAAAAACAGAATTAACCTAATGGAAAAAAAGACAAGCAAAAGCTCACTGAAGAAAATAATTCTTTAAAAATTAGAATTGGTCAAGTGGAAGCTAATGACTCCATGAGGCATTATCAAGAAACAATAAAACAAAGTCACAAGAATTTTAAAAATAGAAGAAAATGTGAACTATCTCATCAGAAAAATAACTGACCTGGAAAATAGATCAAGGAGAAATAATTTAAGAGTTATTGGAATACCTGAAAGTCATTATCAAAGAGCCTAGACATTGTATTTCAAGAAATTATCAAGGAAAACTGCCCTGATATCTTAGATTCAGAGGATAATTAGAAATGGAAAAAAATTGACCAATAACCTCCTGAAAGAGATCACAAAATGAAAATGAAAATTTCTGGGAATATTATAGCCAAATTTCAGAGCTTCCAGGTCAAAGAGAAAATACTTCAAGAAGCCAGAAAAAAAGAAAAAAAAGTCAGGATCACACAAAATTTAGTGATTTCCATATTAAAGGAATGGAGGGCTTAGTATATAATATTCTAGAAGCACAGGAGCTAGGATTACAGGCAAATATAACCTATCCAGCAAAAATGAGTGTAATCCATTGGAGGAAAATGGATATTTAATGCAATAGAGGACTTTCAAACATACCTGATGAAAAGACCAGAGCTGAAGAGGAAGTTTGACATTCAAACACAAGACTCGAGAGAAATATGAAAGGAAACATGAAAGAATAACTGAAGACTCAACAAAGTAAAGCAATTTACATTCCTGTATGGAAAGATGACACACGTAACCCCTAAGAACTTTATCATCATTAGGGTAGTTAAGGACTTTATATAAACAGAAGGCATAGGTATGAGTCAATTATATTAGAATGGTTTCTAAAAAAATAAGAGAGTGAGAAAGAGGGATGTACTGAGAGAAGGGGAAAAGGAGAAGCAGAATGGGGAAAATTTTCTCATGTAAAAGAGGTGCACAAGTAAGAGCTTTCACAATGGAGGGAAAATTGGGGGGTGGCAGGCAATGCTTGAACCCCACTTTCATCAGAATTGGTTCAAACGGGGAGAATACACATATACACACACTCAGTTGTGTATAAAAATCTAAGTTACCCAATAGGGAAATAGAAGAAGAAGGGGATAACAGAAGGAGGGGGATGGTAATGGTGAAAGGAAGGGTAAATTAAGAGAGGCAGTGGCTAGAAGCAAAAAAGGCTTTTGAGGAAAGTTAGGGGAGAGAGAGAGAGAGAGAGAGAGAGAGAGAGAGAGAGAGAGAGAGAGAGAGAGAGAGAAGGAGAGAGGGGGGGGGCAGAGAGAGAGGCAGAGACACACACATAGAGACAGAGAGACACACATAAAGAGACAGACAGAAAGAGAAGGAGACACAGAGAGGAAGAAACAGAAGAAAATGAGATAAACAGAAATATACTGTTAGTAATCATAACAGTGAATGTGAATGGGATAAACTCACTCATAAAATAGAAGTAGAAAGCAGAATAGATTAGAAAATCAGAATCCAACAATATGATGTTGGACATCAACAAGAAACACAGTTGAAACAGAAGGATAACAGAAGAGCTAAAGTAAAGGGCTAGAGCAGAATTTAATATGAAGCAGCTAAAGTAAAGAAAGGCAAAGGTAGAAATCATAATCTCAGACCAAAAAAAAAAAAGCAAAAACAAACCTGAGAAAATCATTATTGAAACTACATTATGTTAAAAAGGAAAAGGAAATAACATACCACTCTAGTATTTTTGCCAAGGAAACCCCAAATGGGATCATGAAGAGTTGGACATGACTGAAAAAAGATTGAACGATAACCATCAATAGTGAAGTAATATAAAAAAAATTATAGCAAGTTTTTCTGATAAAGGCCTAATTTCTCAAATATATACTGAATATAGAACTGGAGCAAATTTGTGAAAATAAGAGTCATTCCCCAACTGATAAATGGTTCAAGGATATAAACAGTTTTCAGAAGAAGAAATCCAAGCTACCTATAGTCATATGAAAAAAATGTTCTAAATCGTTGATTAGAAAAATGTGAATTAAAATAACTCTGAGGTACCACCTCACACCTATCAGAAATGACACATAAATACTGGAGGAGATGAGGGGGAAAGTAGGTACCATAATGAACTGTTAGTAGAGTTGTGAACTGATCCAACCATTCTGGAGAACAATTTGGAATTCTTCCCAAAGGGCTATAAAATCACATACCCTTTGACTTACCAATACTACTACTTGGGTCTGTATCCCAAAAGGATTATGAAAAAAAGGAAAAGATCCTATATGTAGAAATATATTTATAGCAGCTTTTTTATGGAGACAAAGAATGAGAAATCATAGGGATGGTCATCAGTTGGTGAATGGCTGAACAAGTTGTGAATATGATTGTGATGGAAGACTATTGTGCTATAAGAAATTATGAGGGAGGTGGTTTCAGACAAAAGAAAGAAAAATGCATTAAAAACTATATGAAATTATGCAAACTGAAGTGAGAAGAGCCAGGAGATCATTGTATAGAGTAACAGCAATATTGTAATGATGACCAGTTGTGAAAGACTGTGCTACTCTGATCAATACAATGATCCAAGACACTCCCAAAGGTCTCAGAATGAGAAAATACTATCCACCTCCAGAGAGAGAATTGATGAACTCTGAGTACAGAAATATACTTTTCTCATGTTCTTTATTTTTCTTGCTTTAAAAAAATGTGGCTAACATGGAAATATGTTTTGCATGATTTCATATGTATAATTGATATCACATTGCTTGCTTTCTCAGTGGGTGGGGCAGGTATGGAAAAGAGGGAGAGAATTTGGAACCCAAAATTAAAAAGAAAGGAATGTTAAAAATAAATAAATGATGAAGAATTAAAAAAAAAATACCACTGGGCAGTCTTCACAATCATGTTTGCATTTGTTTGTTATACTCCAACATATTATCAGGATAAACAGGGTGAAAAACTTAATGTCATCATCACTGGGGTATTTGGTTATCTCATCTGCATGGGTTTTGTAGGGACAATAGATTTCCATCTTGTGATAGAATCCACAAATTAGAAGCATGCTGTGAGTCATTCAGATTCCATTTCCAACATCCCACTGTAGAAGTAGCAGACTTTTGATTTCGTGCCCTAAGTTAGGTCTGTTTACTCCATGCTCCTTCCTTTGAGTTTCCATTTTATTTCAGGGTTCTTGTAAACCTTAACCACAACAGAAATTGGAATCATTGCTATTATATCTTCTTCCCTGAGGACTGTAGCTAGGAATGAAACAATGCCTAATGTAAGGAATTAATGTTGGAATTTCAGAGATCATGGCAGGAATAGTCATCACTTTGGGGGGCATAATGACTTTCCTGACTGCTCCAATGACACCATTTAGATGATACCTACATATACATGATCTCTGCTTCAAAGTTCTTCTATCTATAGAAGGGACATGGTAACATCCATCCTAACTCAATTTTAAAAGATAGTTGGGGGATCAAGTGAGATGAAATTTGCAAAGGAACTTTGTATACCCAAAGCATGGCACAAATCTAAATTTGGTTTTAATGATGTTAAGCTTTATTTATAAGAATAGAATTAAGTGTGACAATTGTTCAGGTTGTATGTACCAGATGACCTTTGGAATTCTGTAACATCCATAGGTCAAAACCACCTCATCCTCTGTGTTCTGTAAGCCCACAGGAAAGCAGCCTGTCATGGAATCAATGAATCAATCAATAAATTAACCAACAAGGAAGTGTGTAATTTGGCCACCATGTACCATTAAATTCAAGTCACTTGTCAAGGAGTTTTGTAAGAGTGCGTCGAATGTACAAGCCCTGGCCACTGCTTGTGGTTTTCCCACCACTCACTGGAGGATGCTTACCACAAGTACTTATGTGGTGCAGTGCATAGCATGCTGGGCCTGGACATAGTATCTATAAAACATTTTACAAATCTGAAAGTGCTATACAACTGTTAGCTATAAGGCAGGGGCAGAGAGGGTGGGGGAGAGGGGAAGTGAATTGTCTGTTAATTAAAAAAAATTCAGATGTAAAAATGTTCCCAGGCTCACAGAAGTTCACCAAGGCCAACCCCAACCTGAACAGAAATACCTTCTATTCCATACCTGGAAAATGATCATACCTTAGAGACTTCCACTGGTAGGGGAACTCACTCATTCCTAAGGCAGCCCACCCCACATTAAGGTAGATAGAATTATTAGAAATTTATTCCTAATTGAGTCTAGTCTTTCCTCTCTAGAACCCAACCATTGCTCTTCGTTATGCCACCCTCAAAAGCCCAATAGAATTAGTGTAACTCCTCTCTCTTTTCATCAGGTCCACCCAGATAACTGAGGTTCCTGTCCAGATGTTTTAGCATCCTCTTGACATAGTTACAGAATCATTTTATTCTTATAATGAAAAACAGTCAGAAACAGAATGAGTGACAAAGCAGAGACAGAAACAATCAGAGACAGTGGAAAGGGAGGCCAGACTGGTTTTATAGAGCAAAATGTGAGGGATATGTTAAATTCTCTTTCTCCTAATGCTACAGTATTAGTTTCATTTTCCTATTCCTACACAGGGGAAGAGATGAAATTTCTACAGTTGCTATCCTTCTAACCCTGGACCCCTTTGAGCCAGCCATGTGGTTTTTACAGCAGGTCTTGAGTCCACATTATCAGAATCTGGACTCTGTCACTTACTTCCTATAGACCTTGGGCAAGGCATTTCCCTTGCCTTAGCCTCAGTCTCTCTGACTATAAAATAAATGTGGACTCGAAGTTCTCTAAAGTCCCTTCAAGTTCTAAATCCTGTGATTTTAGCTGGCCCCTTTTAACTTGGCTCAGCTTGACTTTGTCAAGTGCACAGTCAGTATGCTTGCTATTTGGCCTGAATAGTGTTATTTTCTCCAGCAAAATACATTTTTCTAAGAAATGATCAGACAATTCCACTCATTTAGGGAGAAGAGTCACAGAACAAAATGCCATTTTGTGAAGTGGCATTACCTTTGTGAGAATCTGATATCACAGAATAGATGGGAACTCTGAAGTCAAACTGAGTTAAAATCTCTCTTTCCCAAGTCAGATCACTCTAGATTACACCAAGGAAGCAAGTGTGAGCTGGAATCTTTCGGAGGTTATGTAACTGTCCTTGGATTCACTGGATTTAAATTTGCTCTCTGAGGCCAGTGGAAATCCTCTTTTCTCATAGAGCGCTTCATGACCACTCAGTTAGAAACTATGGTCACGTCTCCCTGTGCACCCTGTGCACTACTTGATGGATGTATCTGGGGTTGCATTCTAAAGCTCACCTGGGAAGTTAAGATAAAAGGATCATTGATTTAAAGCTAGAAAGGACCTTAAAGGCCTCCTGGTGGCAACTAGGTGGAGCCATAGTGCATAGAGCACTTGGTTTGGTGTCAGGAAGACTCATCTTCCTGAGTTCAAACCCACCCAGACACCTACTAGCTGTGGTGACCCTGGGCAAGTCACTTAACCCTGTTTGCCTCAGTTTTCTCAACTGTAAAAAGAGCTGGAGAAGGGAATGGCAAACCACTCCAGTATCTTTGCCAAGAAAACCCCAAATAGGGTTGCAAGGAGTTGGACATGACTGAAAAATGACTGAGCAACAACTAAGTCCAACTCCCTTGTTTTCCAGATGAGGAGCCTGAGACTCAGAGAAGTTTGGCAACTTGCCCAAAGTTGCACAGGTGCTAAATGCTAAAGACAAGATTTGGGTCCTGTTCTGCTGAACCCAGAGTCCGTGTTTTCACATAGAGATTCGTAAGAATTTACAGAGAGGGGCGGAGCCAAGATGGCAGAGTAGAAACAGCATTTCCAATGTGCTCTGCCCCACACAAATTTCAAACAATGTGAAAGGGAGCTCCGAACAACTTCTGGAGCCACAGCACCCACAGAACGGCACAGAGAAGCTAACCTCCTGCTGAGGACAGCCCAGCAGCCCTGCAGGGAGCGGCCAGTGCATCGCTCTGAGAGCAGGCAGCACAGCGCACTGGGAACCAACAGCACAGCCCGCAGAGCCAAGCCCAGGTCCGCGGTTTTAGCCCCAGGGCTACCGGGCCTTCAGCCAGCTGGTGGAACCCCAGAACACCAGCAATTGTGGCGATTCCAGAATTACTAGCACAGATATGCCTAGGACAAAGTGAGAGATTAGTGCCCTATGGACTTTGGGACCAGTATTTGGGGAACATGTGGCTGCCTCCCCTGGGGGCAAAAAGCTGCTGAAGAAACTGCTGCACAGAAGCCATTTTGCAGTGTCAGTAGTGGCTCTAGCTCCTGGTCTGCAAACTGTAGGAAGATCCAGCAATCAGTCTGGGGGTTAATCGCTTTTGCTTTAAACTGCCTGGATCTGGATTGTGGTCTGGGGGGAAGTTTGGGGTGGGTATCCAACTTGCCAGAGTGGGTGGAGGCTTTACAGAGGCCACCCAACTGGCGGAAGTTGTGAAGACCCCACATTTGGGCGGAAGCTCCCCTGTCTGGTGGCAGAGTCCTACTGTGGCAACAAGCCCCCAAATCAAGTAATTAAGTGGCAATATGCCTAGGCAATAGAAACAAAATAAACAGAAAAGTTCAACATTGGACTCCTATTTTAGGGGCAAAGAGGCTCAAAGCATGGAGGAGGACTGTGAGGTCAGAACTCCTGCACCAAAAGCCCCAAATGAAAATACAAGCTGGCTACAGGCCATAGAGGACCTTAAGAAGCGGATAAGAGAAGTGGGGGAAAATTTGGGAAGAGAAATGAAAAAGATGCAAGAAAGTATGAAATGACAGTCAACAGCCTGACTGAGGAAAATAACACCTTAAAAAATAGACTAACTCAAATGGCAAAAGAGGCTCAGAAAGGCAATGAGGAGAAGAACGCCTTAAAAAGTCGAATTTGCCAGATGGAAAAAGAATCTCAAAAGCTCACTGAGGAGATTCATTCCTTCAGAGTTAGACTGGAGCAAATGGAAGCTAGTGACTTTATGAGAAATCAAGATACTATTAAACAGATCCAAACAAATGAAAGAATAGAAGGCAATGTGAAATATCTCATGGGAAAAACCACTGACCTGGAAAATAGATTCAGGAGAGATAATTTAAAAGAATTTACAGTGGGAGGGTCATTCAGTCTCATTTAATCCAACTCCTTCATTTTACAGAAGAGGAGTCAGAGATCCGAGAGACTGCTTTAATAACAAAAGCCAATATTCCCATAGTGTTTGCTATGTGCCAGGTATTGCTAAATGCTTTACAAATATTATCTCTTATGATCCTCATGACAACCCTGGGAGGTAGGCACTACCGTTAGCCCCATTTTACAGATGAGGAGACTGAGGCAAGCAGTAGTGAAGTGACTTGCTCAGGATTATATAACTAATAAGTGTCTGAGGCTGGATTTGAACTTCAGTCTTCCTGGCTCCAGGCCCAGGGCTCTATCTACTGTGCTACCTTGCTGCCTGTAAATGGTTTTCCTTAGTAGTTTAGGTGGTAAATATTGGGCAGCTAATTGGTATAGTGGATAGAGTCATGAGCCTTTCTGAGTTCAAATCTGGCCTCAGATACTTAGTAGCTGAATTACCCTGGGAAAGTCATTTAACACTGTTTGCCTCAGTTTCCTCATTTGTAAAACTATCTGGAGAAGGAAATGACAAACCACTTCAATATCTTTGCCAAGAAAACCCGAAATGGGGTCACAAAGAGTCAGATGGGACCCAACAACAACAAGGGGGATTTGGAACCAGCTCCTCTGAGGCCAGATGTAGGACTCTTTCTCCTGTATCAACCATCCTGCTCCCAGTGACTCTAGTCCTTCAAATCTGTCACTCTCAAGGCTACAAGGCCATGCCAGCAAAGAAACACAAGTCCTACCTCTTGGGGGTCTGTCATAACAAGCAGCAGGGAATTAAAAGCCCTAATTCTTTCAGTCACATCTGGTTCTAGCCTGTATAGGCATAGAGATGGCCTATATTTCAGAGAACTTGTCACATTTATAAGGCCTCAGGGAGTTTCCTAGGCTATAATCCTAACCTCATCATTTTCTCCCAAGTCCTTTATGTTCAGGTTTGCCCCAGTGGTAAGAGAACCATAGTAAATAATCTTAATAGCCAGCCCAGCAATAGAAGTAGGAAGAGGCTTTGTAGCTGCCTGCCTAATGGCTCAAAAACATTGAAAACAATATATTTCTCGGTGCCACCTATGATGATGGGACAACTCCAATTTTCTTTAGTAGAGATTAGTACTCGGTTATTTATGAGGCTTATTGTATCTGTGCCTTTGTAAATCCAATCAACCTTTCTCCCCGCTTTCATCCCCAGCAGAGCCAAAATCTTAGTTTGAGACTGCACTGGATCTCTATTCCTCTTTTTTTTTTTTTTTTTTACTCCAGAATGAATGAACAAAAGAGTGAATGAATGAATGAGAGGGCAGATGAATTTTGAAAGTGTTTATTAAGCTAAGCATTCAGGATAAAATAGAAAATGGAGAGAGAACCTGCTCTCAATGACTTCAGAGCTTAAGTAGGGGAGACAACACATATAAGAAGTTAGAGTCCGGGGTGGGAAACCTGTGACCTCGAGCCACATGTGGCCTTCTAGGTCCTTGGGTGTGGCCTTTTCACTGAGTCCAAGTTTTACAGAACAAGCCCTTTTATTAAAGGGATTTGTTCTGTGAATTTGGATTCAGTCAAAGGGTCAAGAGACTGTAAGGTAGATGGAAGAGTTTGGTGGTCCTAATGGCATACTTACATGGCAGACAGAGGGCCCCTGGGTCCTTATATTGTATTGGCAGGACAGGTGGCCTGAAGGGTCTGGAGGTATAGTATAGAGAAGATAGTAAGGACCCTTTGTTTTCCAGTCTGGGTATTGATACAATTTCCTCCATACCTTTAATCCTTGTTCATGGGACCTAGTCCCATGATTCCCTGTGAGACTACTGAATAGAGAACCAGACCAGAGGGGCAGGCAGGTGAGCAGGGATGGGGAATGGGGAGCCCAAAGCAGCTTCATCCCCCTGGGCCTGATTCTGTACTTTTGCCTGTGAGGAATCACATAGTAAACTCAATTTTTTCTTCACATATTCCTTTCCTGTGTTGTGCTAGCCTCATATATTTTTTTTAAATCTCTAAGCTGCTTTGGAGAAGCTTGAATCCCTTGATAACATATTCCTAAGAATATTATTATGGGGCATAACTTTTCTATCTAGCCAAGTGGGCATGTTAACCTGATTATGCAGTAAATCCTCTACAGAAGACCTCTGCTAATGCCTCCTCACAAAATAGAAATGACTGTGGGCTCCCAGGGGCTTTACCAAAGCAATGCAAACTCTGGCAAGCCCTACCATTCCATCAATAAATATTTTTAAAGCACTTGCCATGTGCTAGACACCCAGCATACACAAACAAAAGTCAAATTGTCCCAGCCCTCAAGGAATCATTCCAACAGGGAAAACAACAACTACAAGGAGGGAGATGACAAAAACTAAACAACCAAATCTGAGAATATATGCAGTTCAACAAACATTTATTAAGCACATCATATTACATGATGAGAATTATACCAGGTGATAATGATACAAAGCAAGAATAAATCAATACTTGTCCTTAAGGAGCTTACAATCTATTGGAAAATGAATTGGTATTTTGCTTCTCTGTTTGGGTATCAGAGGGAGCAGTTAAAGGAACAATAAGGATTCACATACGACTTTGAAGGTTTGAGCCTGGGTGACGGGGAGGGCATCAGTAAGGAACATTCATGAATTTAGGGTTATCAGTAAGCAATCCCTTTAGAGGAGAGGAGCATTTCACTATCAGAGGGTGTTTATGGCAATAGGGGAACCCTGAAATGGAAGTGCCCAAAAGGTAGCTGGGAATGGGAGACTCTTGCTCAAGGAGAGCTATAAGATCTGAGACTAATGACCTAGGAGAGATTCACATAGAAGTTATAACTGAGACCACCAATTGAGGACAACTAAAATTACTCGGGGAATCTGAACAGCATAAATAGCAGAACCATATAATTAAAACTCAATACCACTTCCCCAAGCCCAAGTATTCCTAATAATTCCAAATAATTCAAGAGGGGGAAAAATAGCTTTTAAATAAAATTAAACCATCTGGAAAGCATTGGGGGCACCAATTTTCAGAGGCAGATTCATGTTTACTTAGATCAGTGGAGGCAGCATGATGAAGGAGAAATAATACTGTACTGAACATCAAAAGACATGGGTTTAAGCCTAACTCTGCTTCTTATCCCCTGAGTGATTTTGGACCAGCCACTTCAAATCTCTGGGACACCATTTCTTTTCCTTTAAAATGAGAGTGCTTTCAGCACATCAGCCAAACTGATGAACTCTCAGTTCATCCAAAAATCACTCTAAGAAAGAACTTTCTTATTTCTATATTTCCACAAAAATTTTGACATAAACAAGTGCCAATGTTATTCAAGACCTTTATCTAATCCTATAATTACATGGTCTTTATTTTTTCTTTTGTTGACTTGATTTATAATATTTATTATTTTGCTAGTATTGATACATTCTTACATGCCAGTTATGAGCCCAAAATAGAATAAATGATGGGTGCTGGATCAGATGATGTCACTCTAACCTTCTGGAAATCTGTGTCCCATTAGCTGACTTTCTGTCATTTTTTTCTGTCATTTTTTTCAATTATTTTATTTATAGCTAGAAGGAACATTGAAGGTCATCTAGTTATCTAGAGCATAGAGCATTGGACCTGTGGTCCCAAAGGTGTGGGCACAGATCTTAACCCATCACTTATTCAAGCAATTACCTTAATCTTTCTTTTTTTTTTTTTTTTTTGCCTTTTGGAGGGCAATTGGGGTTAAGTAACTTGCCCAAGGTCACACGGCTAGGTTTTTGTTTGTGTGTGTTAAGTGTCTGAGGCCAGATCCGAACTCAGGTCCTTCTGACTCCAGGGCCGACGCTCTGCTCACTGCGCCACCTAGCCGCCCCAGCCTTAATCTTTCTAAACCTCAGTTTCTTCATCTGTAAAATGAGGAGGTTGAATTAGATGAACTCTAACATCCCTTCTAGAGTCTACATCTATGATCCTTTGATTATAGTCATTTGAGGAAAATGATCCCCAGAGAGTTTATATGACTTGCCTTATAGGCCTATACAGACAGTGAATGACAAAGCCAAGATTCAAACTTGGATCTTTGGACTCCCAATCCAGCATTCTTTTTCCTGTACCAGACTGTTAGTCATCCTTCTATTTCTTTCCATTCCATTGTCATAGATCTCAATAAGGCCCTTATCGTTTCACATCCAGACTCCTGTAATTTCCTTCTAATTTTCCTGCCTTCCCTCATTCACTTGCTCTTCTCACCACAATCCATACAATAAGTCAGATTTGATTCTAGAGAAATAAACATGTTCTGATTATACGAGGAAATCAACCTTTTGAGATGCCATGTTCAAGTTTCTTAAATTGATGATCTTGTGGCCCCCAAATACTCCCAAGTACTTTCAAATATGATCCAAAACCAGTGTTTAAGGTAGTGACTGGGGTATAGCTAACTACTTCAAATCAGTTTAGTAAATGTGTTAAGTAACTACTATGCACAAGGAGCTAATCTAGTCTGGAGATGCAGAGGCAAAACAGGAAATGGCCCCTGCTCTCAAGAAATGTGCATTATGATGCAGAGATTCATGCACACAAATGGAGCAGAGACATTGAAAAAGAAAGAGAAGGAGGGAGAGATAGGCAGAGAGATAGTGAGACAGAGGAGAGAGATAGAGAGAAACAGAGAGACAAAGACAGAAAGATAGAGAGAGAAACACAGGGGAGAGGGGAAGAAAGAGAATGAGAAACAAAGAGAGCACTAATTAACAACTGAAGGTATCAGGGAAGACTACCTGGAGAAGATGGTACTTGAGCAGAACCCTGAAGGAATACAAGGACTCTGAGAAATGCAAATGACAAAGGATTGTACTTCAGGCATGAGGGATTGCATGAAAGTTCCGAGACAGGAGACAGAATGTTGACTTTAGGAGACATCAAATAGGCCAGTTTGTCTTAAACCCAGAGAGCATAAAGGGCAGGAATGTGAAATGGGAACATTTTTTAATGACTGAAGCAAAAACTCCTGATTATTTGTGGGTTCCCATTGAAAAGGTAGCTCCCAAAACTCATTGTCCTTCAGTAAATTGAAGCGGTGGTCCCAGACAAATACAGCCTAACAAAACTGCCTTTCTCTCATCCTTTTAAAATGCAAAGGGCATTTCTGTCACTGCATTTTATTTCTTCTCTGTGAGAACCGGGTCTAACCTTGCTGTTGTGAAGGGGCTTTGTTCATCGATCACCTCCTTCAAGCAATCTCACATCTGACATAAACAAGGCAATCCCATTACCTTGTGGGAGACGGCTCTGGAATTATTTTTAGGAGGTAAAGAAATCTGCAGTTTTCTCTGTGGGGAAGGCCAAAATTCTTCTGAGACTCTGAGCAGGGTTTTTCTTTGTAATCATAGCAATCTAATTATATTCTCTCCATAAAGCAGACTTGTTGAAATCACTTGCCCTAATTAATTGGTACTTTTGTATGCACTGCACTTTTAGGGGTGGGTAGGAATGGGAGGAAAGCTATGCTAAGAGATGGAGTAAGAAAATAAAAAATTGGGAGGCTTGAATGTTGCCAGTGAAGCTGTGTGGCATTTTGTACTTTATAGATTGAAAAAGCCTTATTAATCACCTACTATGTGCAATTCACTGGGAATACAAATGCAAAAGACTATAGCCCACAAGGAGCTTATATTCTAAAAGGGAGAGACAACACAAATAGGGAAATTGGTGGACAGGGAAGAGTAAAATCACAGGGATGGTAAATGCACAAGTATGGCAATTGGGTGCCCAGCCTTTCCAGAACCTGTTGCTTACTATTCCCAGAACAAGAAGTGGGAAGGGACAGGAAGAGGGAACTGGGAGGCTTGGCAGATAGGTGGCATGACCACGCGACTGAAGTCTACTGGACTTGGTGAGCTGTCTCTACTCACTCTAGTTCCAAGGTATTGCTCAAATGCCTTTGTGTTTGGCTACTGGAAGAAGTTCAATCTAGCCAAGAGACCACTTTCTGCCTCTTGGACTGTAGGATGGGAAGAAGGGAGAGTCTCACCTTTTGGGCTTTCTCTTACTTTCCTAGAAGTACAACGTTTAAATATGACCATAGTCATTATATAGTCTGTCCAAACCTTTCATTTTTCCTACAAGCAAACAGAGGCCCAGACAGGTTAAGTGTCATAAAGGCAGACTGGTATCTTGAAAGGAGCACTGGAGATATGAGACAAGCTCCAATCACAATTCTACTATTTACTTCCTATGTGATCTTGGTTAAGTTGTTCAGTCTTTTAAATTTTCATTTCCTTGTTTGTTAATTAAGGATAATTATGTGCTACCTACCTCATGGTTTTGTTGTAAGGAAAGTCTCCCAAATCTTTTTTTTTTTTTTTGGAGGGGGGAAGGCAAGGTAATTGGGGTTAAGTGATTTGCCCAAGGTCACAAATCTAGTTAAGTGTCAAGTGTCAGAGACTGGATTTGAACTCAGGTCCTCCTGACTTCAGGAGTATGCCTCCCAGCTGCCCCTATTCACTGTGCTTCCTAGCTGCCCATCTCAAATCTTAAAGGGGCAAAATTGTGAATTATTATTATTAAACAAGGAAACAGGAAATAACAAGCAGTACCAGGATGTGAACCCAGGTCATCCAATTCTAATTTACTCATCTTTCTGTCATTCCGCATTCTGCTCTAAAGAACCCCTCCTTTCTCTTTCAAGAGATGCCAGGTTTTGTTCAGTACACAGAACAAATGGATTCAGAAAGTAAGAGCCATGTCCCATGATTTAATAATATAATAGAAATCATATGGATAACAAACTCAAATTTCTATTGTTCTTTAAAGTTTCCAAAATCTTTCTTCCTCAACAATTATGTGGCTGGTAAATGTTTGTGGAATGGAGCTGGGTGAGGTGAGTACTGCAAATGTTGTTACTGTCTTTTACAGGTGAGGAAACTCAGGCTCAGAAAGGTTAAGTAATGTCACTGAAGGACTGGACTTCAGTCTCCTAACAGGAAGCCCAGGGTGTTTTCCAAGGCATCACCACCCATCCCCCTAGCATTTTCTCACCATGTTGCCATGGTGCTGAATTTTAACTGTGTTTACCACAGGAACGATGTGCCTGAGTTTTCATTCCTTGAGTCTGGAAGAGAACAAAGCTAATATAAACCTTTAGAGAGAATACATTAATAGGTTAATGGTGAAGGGGGTAGGAGGATAAGGATGTGTGCTGTAGAGTATCTTTGCTCTCTCCTATCTAATGGGAGTGGAGTAGATGGGGGAGATTGGAAGGAATTCAGGATTCTTCCCAGGAACACTGACGCTGGTTTGCCCTTTTCGTTACATGTACCTCTCACATCATCCTATTAGCTCACTCTTTGGGGATGGGAGGGAGGTATAGGTGAAGGTCAAAAGGAAAGGAAAAAGCATTTATATAGTGCCACTATATGCCAGTTACTGTGCTAAGTGCTTTACAAATATTATCTCAATTGATCCTCACAATAACTTTGGGAAAGAGTTGCTGGTATGATCCCCATTTTACAGCTGAGGAAAGTGAGGCAAACAGAGATTCAGTGACTTAGCTATATTCACAGTTACTAAGTTTCTGAGGCTAGATTTGAACCCACATCTTCTTGACTAGACTTGTTCTCTACCCACTGTACTAGCTAATTGTCTCACTGGGAAGGAAAGGATGGTATGAGATGAGGAAAGAGCTCATAGTCCATAGGCTGGAATATAGAATGTATTAATACGTAATTAATATACAATAAGACTATAAAGATAGTTTAGGACCAAGTTGTGGAGAATTTTTAAGCTCCAGGTAAAGAAGATTGCATTTTATCCTAAAGGCAATAGGGAGTCACTGATGGCTTTTGAGCAGGGTAATGACAAACCTGCAACTTAGATTATTTTGACAGTTATGTGAAGGGTGGCCTGAACAAGAGAGATGAGAGGCAGGTATCCCAATTAGGATGCTATTACAGTGACAAGAAATGCTGGTAAGAATGGCTATATGAGAGGGAGCAGCTAGGTGGTGCAGTGAATAGAGCACCGGCCCTGGGGTCAGGAGGACCTGAGTTCAAATTCAGCCTCAGACACTTGACACTTAACTAGCTGTGTGATCTTGGGCAAGTCAATTGCCTCACCTTTCCCCCTCAAAAAAAAAAGGCTACATGAGAAGGACAGATGTAAGAGATATGACAGATGTAGAATTCTAGGGAACAGTAGGGGAATTCACAATAGGGAAGTGAGGAAATCAGGATGACTTACAATCAAACAATGACGCTAATAACTGATACATCTTTCATGAAAGCTGTTTTTGATGAGGGAGTTGGAGAGAGTGAAGGCACTGGAAACCTGAAACTACATGTAGTAAATTATTGCTTGGTAACTGAATGAAAAGGCCACAGGGTGGGACAGGGAAGGAGAGGGACACCCCTAAGGATGGAAAAAGATACAGGAAGAAGAAACTTTGGCTCCTTCCCAGTTTCTCCAGCACCCATGTCGCTTGTAGCATACACCCAAACTAGCCATGCTATTCTATTTCCTAGTACGGGGCTTGATGGATGATTGACTGTGTTGTCTGCTGTTGGTCAGCCTGTCCATGTCATGCAGGATAATTGCTATAAAGCTAGATTTGAAGCCAAGAGCTAAGTGTGAATTTGGGCTCTAACCTTTACTAGCTACATGATCTTGGGTAAATTACTTAAACCTCTCTGGGCCTCAGTTTCTTTGTCAGTGAAATAGGAATAAAACCTTTCCCCTCTTCATTGACTCATTGAAAGTGCTTTGTATCTCTTAAAATGTATAGTTATAGCTCACGTTATGATGATGATGATGTAAAAAAAGGAAACAAAACAAAAAAACAAAGAAACTATTTTCCAGCACCTGGTGCTTTCTTTCATCTAGAAACAGCTTTATTTACAGAAATTGATTGCTAGGAGTGTGGACTAAGAGCATGGAAAAATCACTGATAAATTTATTTTTTCTATAATTGATGGTTTTATGTGAGCAGTGGGCAGCTCACCACCAGAAAATCCCCCTTTCCTACAACAGAAGAAATGGGTCAAAAGAGCACAAAGCTTTATCAGGAGATCGGGATTTTAGTTCCATCAAACACATTATTAGGTGAGACTCTGTACTGAGAGGCTACTATTAGGACTGAAGCATTGATCAATTTATGGTTTAGTGTTTCAAACAGTGAAAGTATTAGAAAAATCCTGAATTGGGTCAGGTCACTGGGGTTCTGATTCCAGTTCAGCCACTAACTCAGTGTGTGACCTTGAGTAAATCCTTTCCACTTTCTGAGCCTCAGTTTCCTTCCTCTGTAAAATGAAAGGGTTAGACTAAGGTTTCTTTGAACACTAAAATTCTTAGATTCTATGATTACTTAGGGGAGGAATCATTTGAGCTGGACTTTAAAGGAAAGATAGGAATTCAATAGGCAAAAGGAGAGGAATGATATTCTGGGCTTAGGCAATAACTATATTTGAGCAATATTATTAGTGGTTTATTTAGGAAACAAGGTAAATTACTGCAGTATTTACTCTCTTAGATGAGAATGAGATATTGTTGGAAAGGCAGGGAGATAAAAGGCAATGCTGGCCCCTTAAATTCTTAAGCAAAGGAGTTGGAACTTCCCTCAGTGGATAATAGGGAGCCACTGAAAATTTTAGAGAAGTACTGTGCCCATTTCCATGCATTATTAAGATTATTCAGACATTAGTAAGGAAGATTGAAGTAGGAGAGCGTGTATCAGCAAGAGGAGCTGTTTAATCTAATTTGATTCTTGTTAAATGCCTGCTACATACAAGGCATGGTTCTAAGAGTATTGGGAGACTAATGCATTAGTCCAGGAAGACAGCAAATTCTTATTAATATAATTCCTATCTGTGCAAATCACAAACTAAAACTTCTACTGGCACAGTATTAATAAACTTTTCAAAGAACAAATTTCAGCCCCCACACTGAGGCACAGCAATCTGATTCTTTCATCTGAGCCAAACTATCTTCTCATTCAACAAAGTAGTGTTGATCGTGTTATTAATCAGTAATTAACATCGATTTTTAAAATGGCCACAATAACAAACATAATAATTGTTATTTCTTAAGTCACATTATATGAGTTTATTTGATTGTGTTAGAGTTGTACTTATTAACCTGGCCACGTTTATTTGAAAATTCCCCAAGGGAAGGAGAGTAGGGAGGTTTGAATATTGAAAATTTTATAATCACTCGGTCAATTTCCTATAAATTGTCTAATTTTCTTCCTTCATAAAAGCTGTTAAATGTGTGAGAGTATCTATAGCTAATTGCCCTTCCCTTGTTCCCTCAGCTCATCAAACTCAGACAATTAAAGGGGGGAACCCAAGGGCTGTATTTTTTAAAGGAAACAAAGAGATTTAATTCATTTCCATCTCAGAAGACAAAGGGAGTCCATTTCCTATAATGAATCAGACAAGATAAGCTAGAACTGAGCCATATGATTCTCTCTCTTCCAAAGCTTGTATTTCTACACCAGTTAAATGACTCACACTGAAGAAATGACACAAAGATGACGGTGCACACAGCCCAACCAGGTCACAGATAGATGTTCCATCTATTCTGGGTCCAGGTCATCAATTATTTATAAGGAAAACATGAACAACATGGGGATGGGAATAGAGCCTGGACCTGTGATTGGTGTAGGAATCTCCAGAATGAAGACATTCCCTCTACTGGTGCAGGTGGGCAAATGATAGACAACTTACAGTCTTGGAGAATTGCCTAATACTGAGGGCCTAAGAATTTGCCCTAGTCAGCCAGGACAGTATGTGTCAGAACTGAAACTTGAACCTGTCTTCCTGGCTTTAAGGACAGTTTTCCATCTACTATTGCAGACTATATATTATGTGTTGTTGTTCTTCAGTTATTTCAGTCATGTCCAACTCTTCACGACCCCATTTTGAGGTTTTCTTGTCAGGGATACTGAAACACTTTGACATCTCCTTCATTTTACATATAAGGAAACTGAGGCAAACAGGGTTAAGTGACTTTCTCAGGGTCACACAGCTAGTAAGTGTCTGAGGCAGGATTTGAACTGAGGAAGCTGAGTCTTCCTGACTCCAGGTCATTACCTCAACTAGCTGCCTTCATATGGTGACCCAAGTGTAAAAACCTACCACTGTAAGATATATGTTGTGTCTCTCATGCAGAAACAAGCCATTTGTCTTTTATCTGTCCATAGATAGATCAGTTCTGACCTTGAGAGTATAGGGAACCATTTAGAACCTGGTTCTCAACCTGGATCATGGACCTGGATCCTTGGACTTTGAAAACACACACACACACACACACACACACACACACAGAAGTGCACACGCCAACAACTATAATTCAATGTAGTTGGTTTCCTTTGTAATCCTACATATTTAATTTTATGCATTTAATAACATTATTCTGAGAAGAGGCCCATAGGTTTCAACAGAGTATCAAGGGGTCCATGATACACAACAAAAAGCTAAGATACCCTAATTTAGAATCATTTAACAGTCGTTTGGGCAAGGTTGTTAGAAATAGGAATTTTATTTACTTTTCAATTTATGATGAAAAGAATAAACACAGTAAGTAACCCACTAGAAGGTACTAGTAATCATAAAATAGAGCTCAAGGATATTATTGCTAATCAGGGTGAGCAAGTCTCACCCTTGGGGTAAATATGCCGGCTCACCAGAAGCTTGTGGAGAGGACAGGGCCAACTCCTGGGTGACTGAGTCTCAGTTCCTTCATGATGATTGGCTAGCTGGGAGTCAGATGGATAGAATATTGTCACAGGAGCTAACCCTTTCCACCAGTATATAAAAGAGCAACAAACCACTCCCAGCCCTGTTTCAGTCTTCCTTCCACAGTTTCCCCTTTTATTTTTGCTTCCAGAGTGCTGGGATAAGGGGTGGAGGAGAAGGTGGAAAGGAAGAGATTTTTCTCTTTTCCCTCCTCCCCTCCCCAGGAGAAATGTATGGTGATGTGTAAGAAACACATCACAAAAGCAGACATAAAGTTGGATGTGTTCAAAGAGGATTGGCCTAAGAATGGACTTTCCTAGCCCAAGAAATGACAATCTGGGTCACTGAAAGGTTTCCCACTAAAGCATATGGCAGAAAAAGACATGTCCATTCAGTCTAGGAGAGAAGTAAGTAAGGAGTGCTTCTGAGAAGGAAGGATTTTAAACTCCCAAGCAGTTTCTAGATCCCAGAATCTAAACTTATGGACAAAGAAGAGAGACATCCTGGGCAAGACCAATCTTGTTCATTGTTTTATGGACGATGTCAAGACTGAGAGCTTCTGAGTTCAGGAGAACACTTTATTTTCCTGAAAAGCATACAGCCTTGAAGAAAAAAGCAGAACTAACTTTGGAGCTAAAGATGGAGCAGGGCAGTACTGGAGCCAGTAAGAACTGATCTGAGAGCTGATTGTTAAATTTTTCAGTGTGAGCATTTACACTGCAGAAATTGGCAAATGTTACAAGTCAGGGCTTGATTTGTTGTTTTGTTGATGTCTAAATTTAAGATGGAGAAAATGTTAATAATGCAAATTAAATTTAAAAGTTTTTTATGCATACATTTGGGGCATGGGATGGGGGTACCAGGTGTTAAACATTTACCAGAACACTACTGGTAGAAGATGAAAGCTATACTATGAAGTGCACAGAGTGCCAAGCCTGGAGTCAGGAAGACTCATTTTCCTGAATTCAAGTTTGACCTCACGGGCAAGTCACTTAACCTTGTTTGACTTGGTTTTCTCATCCTTAAAATGAACTGGAGAAGGAAATGGCAAATCACCACTGTATCTTTGCCAAGAAAACCCAGAAGAGGGTCATGAAGAGTCCAACACATGGAGAGAGAAAAGAGAAATGAACATTGACCCTTCTCATCCCCCACTATCACAGTGAATTAGTTATAGATCTGATGCAAAAGGGATTACTTGTTCAGCAGGCCAAAAAGTCTTGGGAGAATCTCATCAAAGGGTGCTTAATATGAATCTTGGTGGGATTCTATTCCTATGGGAATGAGAGGCTCATCAGAATATCAAATGTCTTAGTGACATTCCAAAGTTTGACTCCTTGTGAGAGAAATTTAAGGGCTATTTGAATTGTTCCTACTTTTTCTGAGGCTGATTATGGGCCCCTGTGAGTCTTTCATATATTCTTCATTTTCTGGGGCAAAAAATAAATACCATTCCATACTCAACCTTCATTTGTTATCTTGAGTGCTCGTCCTCCTTTATTCTCTTTTGGGTAAACCTGGATATAATTTATACCTAAGCAATATTTGGAGATTTTCCTGGAGTAACTTCAGGTGAAGGTAATGAACCAGAAGAGGGAGTATGACTCAGGATCAGATTCAGAAGGCATTGGGAAATGGGGGTGGGTGGTGGAGGGGTCTTGCATTCCAGGAGCTCATCATTAGGTGAACAGTTAATTTCAACCTAAGATTTCTTTCTTTTTTTGGAGGGGGAAAGGCAAGGCAAGTGGGGTTAAGTGACTTGCCCAAGGTCACACAGCTAGTAAGTGTCTCAAACATCTGAGGCCAGATTTGAACTCAGGTCCTCCTGACTCCAGGACTGGTGCTCTATTCCCTGTGCCACCTAGCTGCCCCTTCAACTTAAGATTTCAAATCTCCTTTGGAGTCCCACACATCTTTGGGATCCATTCCTGTTCATTTGTCTGTAGCTAAACTACTTAGCCTTGCACAGGACAAGTTCCAACAGCTTGTTCAGCTATTCGTTTTGCTTTGCCCAATGCAATCTCCCTCCTGCCTCCATCTCCCTGGTGTAAGCAGACAGAATGAGATAATGCCATCATCACAGGACCCCAGAGAGTAGAAGGCCCTGCCAAATGTTGCTTCCTGTGTCCCATTTTGTGATTCAGAGCCACTGTCTGCTGAGGCAAACCCCACTCCAATTGTTTATGCTCTCATTCTCTCATCCCAATTCAGAAAACCCTTCCCTTCTCTAGTCTCCATCTTCTTGTTCCCTTGCTATCCCTTGGGTCCTCTGAAAAGCCAGGCTGTCCTATCAAGAAACTCCCCTTTGGACTAGACAACTCCTGCTCATATTTTTCCCATCTTCTTATGCTAACGAAATCCTGGCTTCCTCTCAAACTGCTTCATCTCTGGTTAGTGTCTCTAACACAAGGTGCTTTGTTTTCCTCTCGACATGCTAGTCTGGGAGGAGCAGTGGACATATTCTTTTCTCCTCATTGAAACTTCAGGCCGTCTATCCCTCTGCTGACCTCACTGGGAGCCTAGTCTCCTTTGACCTTCATTCCCCACATTCATATCATCTGGTCCAGATCCTTGTTGCTATAGTCACCTGGCCTGAGGCAGCTAGGTGGTGCAGTGAATAGAGCACCAGCTCTGAAGTCAGGAGAACAGGAGTTCAAATTTGGCTTCAGACACTTGATACTTAACTAGCTGTGTGACCTTGGGCAAGTCACTTAACCCCAATTGCCTTGTCTTCCCCCTCAAAAAAATTTTTTTTTATCATCAACTGACCTCCCTCTTTGTTTTCTTTGGGAAGTCAGTATCTGGCTCATAATCTTCTTCTCTACTTCCTGTGCTCTTATTTTCAGACATCAATATATTTATGCTGATGTCCCCTTGAATGCTCTGGCCCCCCCAATCCCTCAATTGCTAACATTGTTGTTGTTGTTCAGTTGTGTCTGACTCTTTGTGACTCTGTGGATCATACTCTCTGTGAGGTTTTCTTGGCAAAGATACTGGAGTGGTTTGTCGTTTCTTTCTCCAGTGGATTAAGGCAAACAGAGGTTAAAGTGACTTGCCCAAGGTCACATAGCTAGGAAGTATCTAAAGCTGGATTTGAACTTAGATCTTCATTTTGCCAAGCCTTGTCCTCTATCCCCTAGCCACCTAGCTACCCTAAAAAATATAAGTACACCCCAATCCAATTATTATATTATGGGTAGACGTGCCCTTTGGGGTCATCTGGTCAGTCCAGTTATTGTTGTTGTTTAGTTGTGTCTGACTCTTTGTGACCCTGTTTGAGGGGGCTTGGGGTTTATTTTTGCAAAGATACTGGAGTAGTTTGCCATTTCCTTTGTCTAACATTTTACAGATGAGGAAACTAAGGAAAACAGGGTTAAGTGACTTGCCTATGGTCACACAACTAGTAAGTGGCTGAGGCCAGATTTGAACTTAATGAAGATGAATCTTAATGATTCCAGGCCACTGCAACACCTGGTTGCTAAAATTACCAAGGACTATATATTCACTTTCCCTAAGATTTCCATGAGGAGGACCACACCTCATATTTTACCCTAACTGTGTTCCTATACTCTATGATCCTATACTCTAAAATTCCTCTCCACCTCCAATCACAACCTCTTGCCCTTCCATTCCTCCTCTGCCTAAACCCTCCACAATTTGTTTTTACCCTCATAGTCGATCATCCTTGTCCTTCCTTTCTTCTTCTCTAATCAGTGACCCTATAGTCGATGAGTTCTACATTCTCTGTCTTCTACCCTTGAGTCTCCCGCCACTGCTCCAGCATTTTATGAAGAATTTTCTTTTAAATATTTGCCAAGACAAATTCCCTAACTTATGATTTTAATTCCCTTCACTCTTGCCTCCTCTAGGTGCTTGATCCATCAATTATTAACTTTATCTCTCTCCTCTTCTATTTCTATCTTCCCTTTTGCCAGTTACCTTGCCAGTCCTCAGTTCAAGATTACTCTCAGTACTGGTCTTCTCTATCCCTACTCTTGTTCTTATTAATGCACCTATAGAAAATAACATCATTATGCCAAATTATTATCTTATATGTAGATTTGTTATTGTCCCTTAACTGGGCTGTCACAGCTGCACAGCAACCCTTTTATTCTTGTATGCATTTGTATAATATTTAAATAACATAAAACATGAAATGTTCACAAAATTTTCACCTTGTACAGAAAAAAATAAAATGTCAATGTCAATATGAAAAAATAAATGATTCTTCATCTTCCTACCTGCTATGCCTATTACAGCCTACTCTCTTCTCAAGCCATTTATGCTAGCCCCTCTTCTGTGGATCTTAGCAGACTACAATATATCACTGTCCATTGTGAGTTTCTACTTCTCCATCACAGCCTTCCTCGAACCTCTCCCCATTCTCCCACCCTTTGTTCCAGTCTATGATGATGAGGTTATTCTACTTGCAAGGGCAAATGTCTCAACTTCTCCCTTGTATTTCTTCCCAGTCTGTATGCCTTATGAGCTGATCCCATTGAACACTTTATTTCTCTAATCTTCTCTCCCCTTTCTTCTGGCTTTTTACTTGCTGCCAACAGACACACCAAGGGCTCTCACCCCACAAAATGAACCATTTGTTTGACATCATACGCCACTCAAGATATCATACTCTCCTTTCCCTGCCAAAGTAAAATCACCTACACTCGATCATAGCCTTACCACCTACCTATTTCTCCATCCTGTGGAACTTTGCTTCTGACTATATCACTCAAACTGGCGACTTACCAACAGTCTTGATGGCCAAATCTCACAATCCTTCCTCAGCCTTCAACCTAGTTGACCTTTCTCTAGCTACTGATGCTGCTAATATAGCCCTCCCTTGGCTTTTGTGTCCTTGTTGGTCACTCTCTTCTCCTTAAAACTTTTTTTTTTCTCTAGGTTTTGTGACACTTTTCTCTCCTGTTTCTCCTTCTAACTGTCTGACCACTCCACTGTCTCCTTTTTTGGATCTTCATCCAGGTCACACCAGCTAACTCTCAAGGCTCTATCCGTGGTCGTCTTCTCCTTTTCCTCTGTGTGTTTCAGTTGGTTATCTCACCACTTCCATCATTTCAAATATCATCTCTATGCAGATGACTCTCAGATCTACTTGGCCAACCCTAGCTTCTCTCCCAACTTGTAGCCTCGAATCTCCAATTGCCTATTAGACATCTCAAAGTGGATGCCCTGTAGCCATCTTAAACTCAACCCATCCAAAACTGATCTCTTTATCATTCCGCCACCAAACTTCCCTAATTCCCTTATTATCATCAAGGGGATCACCATCCTCCCAGTCCCCTAGTCTCATATCCTTGACTCTTCACTCTCTCTCTCAATCCTCTTATTCAATCAGTTGTCAAATCTTTTGTTTCTACCTTTGTAATATCTCTTGTATATGTCCCCTTCATCTCCTCTGACACTACTACCTCCTTGGTGCAGACCCTCACCACCCCATGCCTAAACTATTACAAAAGACTGCTGGCTGGTCTTCCAGTCTCAAACCTCTCCTCCACACTGTCCTATTCATCCTCTAGTACTCAGCTATAGAAGTGATCTCCCTAAAGTGCAGGTCTGACCCAATCAATAACTTATTCCAAAAACTCTAGTGGCTCCCCATTACTTCCAGGATGAGATAGAAAATCCTCTGACTTTTAGAGCCCTTCATAACCTAGTCCTTTCCCACCTTTTCAGTCTTCTTATCCCTCACTCCCCTCTAAGTATACTGCAATCTAAGGATGCTGACCTTGCTATTCTTCCCACATAAAACTCTATCTCCCAGCTTCCAGTATTTTCACTGGTTGTAACCTATTTCTGTAACCTATTCTCATTTCTGCCTCCTCATTTCCCTGTATTCCTTCAAGACTCAGCTTGAGTTCCACCTTCAGTAAGAAGCCTTCCTCAGTCCTGCTTACTGCTCCTAACTTTTCCTTTTTTTTTCTTTTTGCTTTTTTGGAGGGCAGTTGGGGTTAAGTGACTTGCCCAAGGTCACACAGCTAGTTTCCTAACTTTTCCTATATATAGCTTGCTTGTACATAATTGTTTGCTTGTTTTCTCCCCCATTAGACTTGAACTCCTTAAGAGCAGGAGCTGTCTTTTATCTTCCTTTGTGTTCAAAGCACTTTAACATTGTACTTGGCACATTGTTCTCCCACCTGCCAAGCATAGGTAGACTTCCAGAATGGACCCTCCTTTTTCTCACTCTATATTATTTTCCCTAACCTTCTAATCTATGCAGATGTCTTCCCAACTTTTTATAGTACCCTGTCCTAATCTCTTTGCTGAATTCCATATCTACCACCAGAATCTCAAATTCAACCTGTGCAATATGGGTACTCATTAGTTCCTGCATAAATCCACCAAACATCTCTATTTCTGCTAAGTACACAAGTATCTTCCCAGACACTGAAGCTCATGACTTCAGTTATTCTTTACTCCCTCCTCTTTTTATTTCTTCTCATGTGTATATCATTGCCAAATCTTGCCAGTTCTACTTCCAGTACATCTCTCCCATCCAGTCCCTTCTCCCCATTCCAATAGCCTCTCCTCTAACTCAGTCTTCATCACTTCTCCCCTGGAATCCTGAAATAGATATATAATTGGGCTTCTTGATTTCAGACTCTTCCTTTTTCCATCTATCTCAGTTCTATTCAGGATAGAGATCTGGCTAACTAAGACAAATCAAAGATTCCTATCCACCCTCAGACACTTAACACTTACTAGCTGTGTAACCTTGGGCAAGTCACTTAGCCCCAATTGCCCTGCCTTCCCCTCTCCAAAAAAATAAGTCAAAGAAACAAACACAAAACAGACACAAAACCAAAAAGCAACCTTAAATGGCTCCCCTTTGCTTTTTGGATAAAATACAAATTTTTCAGCCTGTCATGTGAATCTCTTCATTATCTGGTTCCCACATTTTCCCCCACTAGTTTCTTCCTACTCCCCTTCAAGCAATGTTATCCAGCCAATTTGGACAACTAGTAATTTCCTGAACTCAACCTTCTATCTCTCATCTCTATTTCTAGGGACATGCCAATAAAATCCATTAGAATACGCATCTATGCAAAGTTTACCATGTGCAAGGAACCACACTAGGTTTCAAGAATGAAGCCTCTTAGAGTCCATAAAATTTCAAGGCTCAATTCTGGTCTTGCCTCCTCTGCAAAGTTTTCCTTTATTCCCCCAGTTGTCAGTGGATTTTCCCTCCAGAAATCATATCATGTTTACATATATATGTATTTGATATCCTTCTAGTAGAATGAGAACTCTCTGAAGGCCAAGATTGTTTCATTTTTCATTTTGTCTTCCCAAAGTCTAACACAAGCCTTTCATTGAATTGGTCATAATAAATATTGGTTTAGTTGAACTCAATTACAGATACCCAACATTCATATTTGATATTTTGGCAATTCCTCACTGAGGAACCTTTGTAGTGGGTCAGATAGAACATAAAAAATAAAAATGTATCCTATACTCAGGAATAGTTGTAAAACATTGGTGCTCCTTCCCCTTACTCGCCACCAACATATTTGGTCAGTAATGGTTATAGACAGAGTTGTGCTGGTAAATATTTAACAACTGGCTGTCAAAAAAAAAGTAGGACACACATTTAAGTTTAATCTGCATATAAACATATTCTCCACCACTTTCTTAAGTCCAGACAATCAACAAAACAATAAATCATGCCCCATTTTCTAGCATTTGCCAATTTCTAAGGTGTAAATGCTTATCCTGAAAATTTAAGGAGGGTTCTCATTAGCAGAGGAGCTAGCTCCAATGCATCCCTGATTATGATGATCCTGCTTGCTTGCTGATAAAACTGTGATTGATTTAGTCTTCTTGGGAGTGAAAGTTTGTAGGGAGTGGAGAGGAATATCCTGAGAAAGCTGAAATGGTGTCAGTATAATGGGAAAATTTCCTCACCAAGGGTCAAGAAGCTTGAGTTCTCATATACCAACTCTGGTATTTGCTCACCAGGTCCACCTAACCTGGACCCAGTTACTCCCCTCTCCAGATTGTCAGGAAATATTAACTCTCCAACTTACCGTTCACTTAAGTTATTTCACATCTCTATACCAGGTCCTTTACTGTATAATGGGTATAAAACCCATTTCACAGGGTTGTTGGAAGGAAAACACTTAGCACTATAAAAACATCAATTATTATTCTTGTTAATGGTTATGATCATTTTAACAGCTGTGCAGCCTGGTACTTGAACAAGCAGGAAGCAACATTCCAACCTAACATTGCTGTCTCTTTCCTACTGATAAAGAGATCAGCTCTCAGCAGGAACATCTGTCATAGCTGATGACACTTGAGAATTCAGTCGGCTACAGCTTTCTTTAAATCAGCAGCAAGGTCTTGAGGACGTCCAAATTAGTGACCTTCCCCATGATTCATGTCATGGACTCTTTGGGGTATGGGGGTCTTCTCCAGAATAACACATCCTTCTGTGGCTCATGGCCAGGGTTGCCTTATACAGCATTCCATGTTTCAGTAATTTGCAACTACCTACATATTCAGAGAGTTCTTGGCTTAGTCAAAAATACCATTCATGCATGGGTTCTTAAAGTCCCAGTTCTGCTAACTTTTTACATCATGAGAGAGAAGCCCCTTCCCCTCTTTAGCCTTCCTTTAGCCTCATTGATAGAGAATGTGCAGGAAACTTTGAGAGGGAGGTGGAAGACAGCATGGCCAGTAAATCAAACTTCCACCACTACCTTGACTATCATTTCCCCTCAGATCCTGATAGACAGCCCAGAACTGTGAACGCAAGAAACAGTAGTGTCCTTCAAACCACCAGGTCTGCTTCCATAGTCATCACTGAGGGGAGAAATCATTGTGGAAGAGCATACCTTTTTCGTAATCACCAGCAATAACTATTAATCAACTACCACAAATAGACAGATAGTCACAAGAGCCCTGGGAGTATAACACCCTCTCCCCTGCCCCCAGAAACCTGGTCTTACTTCCAACCTGACCCTTACAGCCATTATTTGCAATGAAATCCCTGGGTCAAAGAGTATGGACATTTTAACCACTTTTCTTCATAATCCCAAATGGCTGTCCAGAATGGTTGGATGAATTCATAGTTCCACCAAAAGTATCTTAGTGTGATCATCTTTCAACAACCCCTTCGATGCCGATTATTACTGTTTTGTCACCTTTACAAATCTTCTGAATGTGAGACAAAGTTACTTTGATTTGCATTTCTTGTTGATGATGTGAGGCCTTCTTTCATGTGGTCAATAATATGTGTAATGATCAAAAAATCAGTGGCAGATTCTGCCATTTCTTGGAGTCTCTTGTGTGAAACTACTCTATTGTGCAATCTGAACTGCCAGTCTCCTTTCTGCCCCCAAATTCACAACTGAGACATTTGATTGGAACTCAGGAAGATGATTCAGACAGCTTGTCTAGTCTTCCTCTCTCCTCTGGTACTTAGTAAGCTTCCCACAGTCCTATAACTGTCAAAAGCTAGAGCTGGAAGGAACCTGAGAGTTCATCCAATGCAATCTCCTTATTTTACAGACAAGGAAACTGAGGCCTAGAAAGACTGACTTTCCAAGAGTCACACCAATAGGATATAATTTCCAGATTTAAATTCAGAACTTCAGATTCTAATTCAACCAAGTCACACCTTTCCCCTCACAGTATGTTTATTTTAGAATTTTTCATCAGCAGGGCAAGGTCCCCAGGAGAGGGGTTACAACTTATCCAGAAAGATGAGGCATGACTTTTTTTCCCCCTTGTGTTCTCCATCAGAAAGATTCAGCACCAATCCTACATTTCTAGTCTTAGAAAGTTGCTTGGGTCACATTAAGACATTGACTTGTCTAAGGTCACACAATCAATATGTGTGCAAGGTGGACACTTGAATTACAGTCTTGCTGACTTCAAGGCCAGCCTTCTATCCACTAAGACTAAAAATATAGAATGGGTGCTGATTTGCATTGACAAAGAAAGTCTCTTCACTGAAAGTTTCCTGCAAAAATAAAATCACAGGACCAGGCCAAAAAAAAATAATAAAAATCTCTTCCCAGATGGAACCCAGAGTATGCTTGTTATCGTCCAGCTTTTTATTTAAGATTCTGTTTTAAATGTTTCATATTAAACTGCTTTAAATGTTGTGATTCTCAGTTTTACAACCAAAGGGTTCTATTTTAGAAGATTAATTTTCTTCCTATCACCCTCCATTTTTCTCTCTGCTGCAAATGTGTCCTCTCAGCCTCCATTTCCACTTTTATTGTTGCAGTATCACAAGAAAGGGGAAAATGCCATATTAAACTTCACCAGGTCAGCTCCCAGGGCTCCATTTTCTTTTACCTGTGCGTGATGACCCTGTAGTGGGTGGTCCAACATGAGAATAATTTTTGATAAGGAAAAACAAGGCCCAGCCCTGCCATTATTTCTCTGAGCCCCAGTAGCCTCATGGATAAAACAGGAAGGTGGTGTTACTATGCTAGATGATCTAAAATTTCAGGGGAGGGTCATCTGCAGCCTCGAGGCCACATGTGGCCCTCTAGGTCCTCAAGTGAGGCCCTTTGACTAAATACAAACTTCACAGAACAAATCCTCTTAATAAAAGGATTTGTTCTACAAAACTTGGACTTAGTCAAATGGCTGCACCCAAGAACCCAGAAGGCCACGTGTGGCCTTGGAAGCCACAGGTTCCCCATTGCTCATGGTTTCCAGCTGTAAACAGTTCTTCAAAGGGATGTCTTGATACTCAAATAAAGTCCTCTTTATAAAGTCCCCTCTCCTTTTTTAAACTATAAAATGCTATATAAATATCAACTATTGTCAATGTTTTTATTTGTGAAGAGCAGGGTCTGGGTTCACTCTCCCAATCTGAGTTGTATGGCCAGGTTCGGTCCTCAGAGAGCAGCTACAATTCCTGCATTCAGGGCTCTCTAGGAGAAATCCTGAACAACAGTGGCATTTTTCCTACATATTCCTATATATTTCCCTACCTATTTCCTATATCTGTGGTTAAGAAGAAATGAGTTCAGTTCTAGCCTCAGACTTTCTAGGTGTGTGACTCTGGGAAAGTCACTTAAATGCTGTATGTCTCAGTTCCCCCATCTACAAAATACAAATAACAATAGCACCAACCTCTCAGGATTGTTGTGAGGATAAAATGAGCTAATATTTATAAAGCACTTTATAAACCTTAAAATGCTCAGAGCCCCCCTTTTGGTGTGATTCCCTGCAATATCGTTTAACCAGCTTATATCTCCCCAATATCAACTAATTAATTAGGTAATCTCTTACTTTTGCCAATATGTGTTTATAAAGGTATAGCAAGGAGTAAAGTAAACTTCATCCCCCCAAACCAAGAGACACCCTCACACCCTTCCCTCTGAGCCCTCACTCAGTCTCTGGGAAAAGTGGACTCAGATTTAAAGTAGCTGTTGCAAAATATCCCTCTGACTAATTTAATGGGAGGGGGTGCTTCCTGGCTATGGGAATCCTTTTCTTCCTTTGTAGACTCCCTACCTATTCACTTCTGGCTATGGCATAGACATTCCCTCACTCAACATGGGTAGTTCCTTGCTAGGATAGCTCAAACAGGTTTTAACTGCTAAGGCTACTGTCAGACTCTGCTTCTAATTCCAATTGCTGGACTCCTAGGGAATCCTTTGACCTTTTGAAACTTACAGTACCATAACCTGGTCTATTCTGACTCCAGATACTCATTTCCCTAAGATCAGGAAAGAATAAACACAAGAGACATAAGAAATAGAAGTGTCATGTATTCACAGTCACATGGTGGCCAAGTAGAAGAAAGAGGGCCCCCTACTTGGTATCTGAGAGAAGTTCTTATCTCTCTCACCCCATAGGGAAGAGAGCAAGAATGCATTCCTTCAAGCCTTTTGTATGTACACTGGGGTCCAACTTAGCTTATTAGAAGCTGATTTTCATTAGCACAAAGTCCAAAAGAAGCAGTATGAGGCTACCTGTAGATGCCCTTACATGTGTCAGAAACAGACTTCCTAATCTTCTATGTGGGCTGGTACCAGGCATCTCATTTTATTCGTGCTCTAAAGCAGGAATATCTAATAGGACATATGTGTTCCTTGACACTTCTGAGTGTAGCCTCAACAAGATTAAAATGTGATTGGGAAATATTTTTAAAAATAAATTAAGGTACACAAATAGATAATGTTACATTTTAAAATTAAGCAAATACACAGCCAGCAGGGATCATTAAGGATGGTTTAGTGGTCCCCATTTCTATTTGAGCTCAACAGTATGACTTTCAAGGATTTAGGCTTGGGTGAATTCCTAAGATCCATCTGAATTTGGAGAAGGTAACCAAACCTATTTGAAGATGTTAATAATTGACTCACTAGACCTGTAGCTGCCTTTCATTCTTCCAACTAATTCTTCAGAGTTCAGATGGCACCATCTTGCCTGGTCACCTGTTAGCTGTGTGACCTTGAGCAAATCATTTAACTTCACTGAGTCACACTTCCTTAGCTATATATAGAATGAGGAGGTTGGACTATATATGTCCTAAATTCCCTTCCAGATCGACAACTATCATTTCATTACCCAGACAAAAGTTAATAAGGTTTTGAAACTAGTCTTATGGGGAAAAGGAAAAACTGGTCACAACTAATTCTATTTCTGCTTCTCCTTTCTCCCATGCTTCCCTGTATTCCTTCCTTCTAGTCTTTTCTTTCTCAAATTTTTTTCCTTCCTCTCTCTTATTACCATGTTACACCTACCCCCCACACACGTTCAACTTACTGTTCCGTTTTCCTTTAACACTTTAAATCGCTTCTCCCCTTTTATTCACCTACATATCCTTTCCCTCTCAAGCTTCTTTTTTCTTATTCTCTAACTGCCTTTTTTTCTGTTCCTTCTCCCCCTTCTTCCTCCTACTTTCCATTATTTAATATTCTATGAGATTTTATAAATTTTAAACTTCTCGGAAAAGAAAGAGAAAGAAACAATAATTTATCAGGCTGGGCAAAGAACGCCTTAGGGAGACAGAAGAACACTGGCAATTAAAAGCGTGAAAATGGCAGATTCATTAGCTATCTACATACATTATTAAAAACAGCAGAAACAAGAGCTCCTTCCTATTATCTTGCTTCTGTTAGGAGCACAAAGGTGAAGACTCACAGCTTTTATTTGGAATTCATCTCCTTCCCCTGTGGCAACTGTTATCTCCTTTTCCTGCCTGACTCTCCTCTTCTCCTACCAATTTATACAGGGATTCATAGTCTTCAGAGTGTAATCATTTCTTACAAAAGCCTATAGGGTAGGCTGCATAGTGTAGTAAAAAGACAACAGATCTGGGATCAGGACTTGAGTTCAAGCTCCTTCTCTGTTACAGTCTGTGTAATGTTGGGGGAAGGTACCACATCTCTCTGCATGTCAGTTTCTTTCTCCTTTGGATGAAGGTGTTGGATGAGAGGATCTTTAACATCTCTCCTAGCATTAAATCTCGAGACCTCTATTTTAATAGAAAGGGGGCAACAATTTAGATTTAACTTCTGGATTGCAGGACAAAGATCATGTGTTTTGCCTCTTCCAATTTGCAAAGTAAAATTTCATTGTAATATACATGAGTGGCATTAGTCGCCAAGGAAATGATGGCAATGGAAATGATTTTATTCACCTCAGCCCTAAAATTCAGCAGACCTGAAGGAATTTTCATTGAGGGGAAGGAGAATAGATGAAAAGAGTAGCATTCTTTTTTCTTTTAGCTATACTGGCTGGGTATATCTCCGGTTTAACACACAAAAGAGCTGAAATATCACTTCAATGACACATAGGAGCAATTATCCTTCAAAACAGAAAGTATTCTGCTTAGTATTTTGAATTAGACTTACTGATTTCAACTCAATAAAACAAATATTGATTAAGTGCTAAGTAGATTCAAAAAAGTTCAAGGAAGATGAGAACAAATTTTCTTTTGGAATATTCAAAGGGACACTTGGATACTCTTATAATTTGTCTAAGTTTACTTCAAAAGCTGCTCTAAAATTGTTTTGTTTTTTTTCCTCTCCGTGAATTCTTTAAAGTCTTCTTGACTTTTAATGGGTATACTTTGTCTTCCAAAAGAGTACTTAGATTTGTTGGAAAACTGATCCTGGGATAATATGCCATATATTTATTTGTTGGTTCTTAATTTTATGTGTGTCATATTACAGTTCTTTGGGGCAGTTATAATTTTATAGACAAATATTGTAAAATACAAATAGATGTCTTTTGATAAGTTATGACTTTTGATAAAATAAGGGGGTTGAACTAGTTAACCTTTAAAACCCTTCCCTTTCTAAATCTATGATTCTAAAGTCCTATGATTTTCATTTTAATAGCTTAAGTCGTTCTGTTTTTGTTTTTGTTTTTTCAGAGGGGAGGTGGGGATTCATTATAGTTTTGAAATTTGATAAGGATATACTTGACTGAGTTTTGAATTGGGGGTTCTGCAAATTCTTTCTACTTGTAATATGTAGTGTGGGGTTTTTTTGTTGTTGTTGTTCTTAAGAAGTTTTCTTGTAAGGTTTCCTGAAATATTATGTTCAGCTTATTTTTTCTTCAATATTTTCTGGGAGTGAAACACTACTGAGGTTTCTTCCTCTTCCTGACCTGTCCTCCAAATGTGTCATTTTCATAAGCATTATCTCACAAATTGTTTCAGGAAAATGACTTTCTGAGCTTGTTTTTTTTTTTTTTTTTTTACCATTTCAAATATATCTTTAATTATTCTGCCCTCCACCACATTAATTAAAATTTAAGTGCTTCTATTGTTTTTTGGTTTTGTTTTGTTTTTTTTTTTTGGAGGTCAATTGGGTTAAGTAACTTGCCCAAGGTCACACGGCTAGGTTTTTGTTTATGTGTGCGTTAAGTGTCTGAGGCTGGATCTGAACTCAGGTCCTTGTGACTCCAGGGCCCAAGCTCTACTCACTTTGCCACCTAGCCGCCCCGAAGGCTTCTATTGTTATTCTCTTATACTCTGTGCTCATTTCCAAACATTTGAGTTTCAGCACTACTTTTTCACTAACACAAATAGCTGGCATCTATGTAGTGTTTTAAGGATTGGAATGTATTTTGCATATATTATCTCATTTTATACTTATCACCTATAAAGAATATACTATTTTTAAAGGTCATTTACGGAAGCTTACTTAAAGAGGTTAGTTAAATGAATAGCACAAGTTTCTACCTAAAGTGAAATTTAGAACCTTGGTCTTCCTCACTTAAAGTCCAGAGCCCTATTCAATAGGACAATAGTGTCTCTTTCTCTAGATTCCTTTTTTTTAAAAATTATTATTTTTAAATTACATGTAAAACATTTTAATAGCCATTTTTTAAAATTCCAAGCTTCAAATTCCCTCTCCCTCTCTACTTTCCTCTTTGAGAAGGCAAACAATTTGATATAGATTATACATGTAAAGTCCTACAAAACATTAAGTTTAAAAAAGTAAGATTTGATATGGATTCAGACTCTATCAGTTCTTTCTCTGGACATGCATAGTATTTTTTTTTATTTTTTATTTTAAGTACTTCAGAATTGTCTTAGATCATTGTATTGCTGAAAATAGCTAGGTCATTCACAGTTAATCATCAGACAATATTGCTGTTTACATATATATAGGTTGTATAGGTTATATATATATATATATATATATATATATATATATATATATATAACCTATACAATGCTTATTTCACTTTGTATCAGTTCATACACATTTTCTCAGGTTTTTCTGAAACCATCCTGATCATTATTTTTTATAATAAAATAATATTGCATCACAATCATATACAACATCTGTCTCCCAATTTATAGGCATCCCCTCAATTTTCAATTCTTTGCCACCACAAAAAACTTCTATTAATTTTTTTGTACCTATAGTTCCTTTTACTTTTTCTTTGATCTCTTTGGGATACAGACTTAGTAGTAGTAGTGTTGGAGTAAAGGGTATGCATGGTTTTTTAGCCCTTTGGGAGTAGTTCTAAATTGCTCTATAGAACAGTTATATCAGTTCACAACTCCACCAACAATGCCTTAATGTCATAATTTTTAACAGTACATAATTTTCCCAATTCCCTCCAATAATTATCATTTTCCTTTTCTGTTATATTAACCAATCTGATAGATGTCAGATGATACCTCAGAGCTTTGTTAAAATTTGCATTTCTCTAATCAATAGTGATTTAGGGTACTTTTTAATATAACTATAGATAACTTTGGTTTCTTCTTCAGAAAACTGCCTGTTCATATCCTTTGACCATTTATCAATTGGGCAATAAATCACATTCTAATAAAGTTGATTCAATTCTCTATATATTTGAGAAATGCTCTCATCAGATTCCTTAACTATGCTTAGATATTCTTTTAATTCCTCTGGTGATTTCCCTCTCTTGTTTTCATTTCTTCTTTAATTCCTTGAGTATAGCTATTATCCATTTAATTGTCTCCTTAGGAATTTCTTGAATTGTTCCTAATGCAATTGTCAATGCTACTTTAATATATCTCATTTTGGATTTTTTTGTTTGTGTTTCTCTAGTCTACAATATTGTTTTTCAATGTAATGGAGGGTTTTTCTGTTTCATTGGGTGGCTTTATTTTTCTGTGAAGATATCTGAAAATTATTGTTGTTTTCACAATTTATATTATCGTTTTTGAGAGGTATCCCAAGAACATAGTTCTTTTTACCATTTTCCCATAAATTTCCTTATTTTTCATCATAGGCTTTAGGGATAAAGAAAATCCATTTCCAATACAATAAATTAATTAATCAATTAGTTCTACATTATTTCTTTGAACACCTACTAAGTGTTGGGGGAAAGACAATTACAAAGATCACATAATTCATGTCTTTAAGGAGCCTATAACCCAGTGAAGGAGATAAGCAATACATGACTAAAAAAAACAAGAAAGAAAGAAATTAAAATGTAGTACTGATTTGTGGTTTGTATCATATAGGTTTTTAAATTATGCTCACACATGCGCATGCTCACACAGACACACACGCAAATACAATCCTAGTTAAGGCAAAATTTTTATTATTAATTCATCAATGGTGCCAGTTTTAAAATCACATGTTCCATGAAGATTCATATCCTGGGTACTTGAAGGGAATGAAAGCTAGAGAACCTAGCAGAGTAAAGTACCCACAATTCAGTATTATTCCAAGGCAATAAAAATCTACTTGGAGGGATCCAAAGTTAGCTACTGGTAACAACAATAGTTTGTATTTATAAAACAATGTGAGGTCTGCAAAGAACTTCATTCATATCTGATTTGAACCTCATAACAACTTTAAAAAGCAGGTACTAAAGGTAATGATGATGATGATGATGATGATGATGATGATGATGATGATGATAGCTAGTATTTACACAGTACTTGAGGTTTCTAAAGTACTTTACAAATATTATCTCATTTGAGTCTTACAATCACCCTGGGAGGTAATTACTAGTATTATTCCCATTTTATAGTTGAAGAAACTGAGGTAGATGGAGGTTAAGTGCCTTGTCCAGGGTCACACAACTAGTAAGTATCTGAAGCTGGATTTTAACTCAGGTCTTTCTGATTCCAAGTTCAGCTCTCTATCCACCTATTCTCATAGGGGTTATCATTACTCCCATTTTAAGGATAATAGTTTTAGATCAGAAAAGGATTTTATACTATATCTAGTTCAGCCTTCACATTTTATAAGTAAGGAAACTGAGATTCTGGGGGTTAAAATTATTGTTCCAGGATGGCATAAGAAGTAGCCAAATTGTAATTCAAACCCACTTTTTGATAAATGAGGAAACTGAGGCTGAGAGAATTTAGGTGCCTTTGGTCATATGACTACTAAATATTTGAATCCAGTTTCAAACCCAGGTCTTCCCAACCCTATCTCCAATACTTTCCACTATGACACCATCACCTCTCCTAACTGAGGTGGTTTTGCAATGCTTTTGCTCTTTAGAAAAAGTTAGTTGTTTGATCAGTCAAGTAAACCAGAAGGGAGAACAACTACATAATACTCCATATGGCTCTCTTGCTAATTCAGGCTAGAGAGAACTGGCTCTATTATGTAAAGTCAATATTAGGATACTTCATTAGATAGAGAAAGGAGATAAACTCCAATGGGAATCATAATTTTATTAGGAACATCAAGGAAGGAGGAGAAATTTTGGAGCAAAAAATAGGCTTTGAAGAATAGCATACTGTGGATAAATTTTGGCCATACAGCAGGAGGAAATGGGGTAGTTGGAGTGAAATTGAAAGGACATAGGAGAAGGGAGAAGGCTTCCCAAAGGAAAAGGTATCAAAGAGAAACTATATACCTTTAACCTTTACCTAAGGAATCTGTGTGCCAACAACTAAGTTAAAATATCGTTTGTATGTTTCTCCCAATTAATTCCTGCTTTTCTCCTGATTGGTGGAGGAGGGGAAAAATGAAAGAGAAAATGGGGGGAAAATGGGAGGATAAAGTCTGTCTCACTGGAGTGAAAGTGGAGTGCAATCCAACATTAACAGCACCCTGGAAACCATCAACAAGCTGTTCCCTAGCAACCCAATGCAGGCCTAGGGAGGGATTGAATGGGGGCTATGACTTTCAGAGATCTCAGCCCATAGACCACACCCAGCAGCAGACAACTGATTGTATTGTCCATAAAGGAATCTGGATCGAAGACCCAGGAGGGAGGAGAAGCACTAGCACACTAGAGCTCATAGCCACAGAATAGCCAGGACTGTGGTCAGAGTTTCAGGTTGGAAAAAAAAAGTGCTTGTGGTAGCTCACAGGTCAGAGAACAAGACAGGAGAACAGTGACCATATTTCTCCTTTAATCATCCCACCTTGGAAGCACTGTATACTTGCAAACCCCCAAAACTAGCTCTGAAAACAGCAGCATGAAAAACCTGACATTTGGGACAGTGCCCCTTCTACCCCAGAAGTAGAACCTGACTTTAACACAAAGTTAAAAGTCAAGAAACAGGCTGGAAAATGAGTAAACAACAAAAAAAGAACCAGACCATAGAAAGTTACGATGGTAATAGGGAAAATCAAAACACAAACTCAGAAGAGGACAACAATATCAAAGGATGTACACACAAAGCTTCAAAGAAAAATGTGAGTTTGTCTCAGGCCCCCTCAAAAAGAACTTATGGATGAACTCAAAAAGAATTTTAAAAACAAAATAAGAGAAGTAGAGGAAAAATTGAGGGGGAAATGAGAGTCATGCAAGAGAATCATGGGGAAAAAGAGTCAACAGCTTTGTAAAGGAAGCAAAAAAATGGAAAAAGATGTACAAAAATTCACTAAAGTAAACAATTCCTTAAAACATATGGAAAAAAGAGGTATAAAATCTCACTGAAGAAAATCATTCCTCAAAAACCATAATTAGGCAAGTAGAAGCAAAATACTTCATAAGACATCAAGAAAAATTAAAACAATATCAAAAGAATGAAAAAAGAAGAAAATGTTAAATATCTCGTTGGAAAAACAACTAATCTGGGAAGTAGATAAAGGAAAGAAAATTTAAGAATTATTGTATTACCTGGAAGCCATTATCAAAAAAAGAGCCTAGACATCATATTTCAAGAAATCATTAAGGAAAACTGTCCTGTTATTCTAAAACCAGAGGGTAAAATAGAAATTGAAAGAATTTACTGATTACTTCCTGAAAGAAATCCCAAAATGAAAACTTCAGTAGTATTATAGGCAAATTCCAGAGCTCCCAAGTCGAAGAGAACATACTTCAAAAAGCTAGAAAGAAACAATTCAAATATCAAGGAAACATAGGATAGCACAGGATTTTGCAACTTCTACAGTGAAGGATTGAGGGACTTGGAATATGATATTCAGAGGGAAAAAAAAGTTAATATTACAACCAAGAATCACCTACCCAGTGAAACTGAGTATAATCCTTAAAGGGGGAAAATAGATATTTAGCCAAGTAGAAAACCTTTAAGCATTCCTGATGAAAACACTAGAACTGAACAGAAAATTTGATTTTCAAATACAGGACTCAAGAGAAGTATAAAAAGTTAAACTGGAAAGAGAACACATAAGGGTTTCAACAAGCTTACACTGTTTTCATTCCTACGTGGGAAAATGTTACTCATAATGTCTAAGAACTTAATCATTGCTAGGACAGTTAGAAGTAATACTCATAGACAGAGGGCACAGGTGTGATTTGACTAGGATGTGATGATATCCCCCAAAAAATTAAAGGGTGAGAAATAGGGATGCACTAGGAGAGGGGAAAGAGAGAATGAGGTAAATTTTCTCACCTAAAAGAAGGATGAAAACATTTTTTATAATAGTGGGTGGTAAGATGGACAATTTTTGAACCTTACTCTCATTGAAACTGGCTAATTTCAATTCTCATTGAAATTGGCCAAAAGAGGGAATAACAAACACTCAATTAGGTATGGAAATCTAGCTTACTTTATAGGGAAGTAGGAGGAAAGAGGAATAAGAAAAGGTCATAAAACGGAAGGGCAGATTGGGGGAGGTGGTGGTCAGAAGCAAAACACTTTTGAGGGGAACAGGAGAGGGAGAAAGAGAGAGAGAGAGAGAGAGACAGACAGACAGACAAAGAGACAGACTGAGATAGATAGAGATGGGGGGAGAGAAATTCCATTTAAAATAACTTTAGACAGTATAAAATACTTAGAGTCTACCTGCCAAGAGAAACCTAGGAACTATGTGAACACAATTACAAAATGCTTTTCACAAAAATAAAGACTAATCTAAATAATTGGAAAAATATTAATTGCTCATGGGCACGCCAAGCTAATAGAACAAAAATGACAATTCTACCTAAATCAATTTAACTATTCAGTACATACAAAACTACCAAAAATTACTTTATAAAGGTAGAGAAAATAATAACAAAATTAATCTGGAAGATCAAAAGTTGAAGAATATCATGGGATTTAATGAAAAAAAAAATGTGAAGGAAGATGGCCTAGTAGTTCCAGAATTCAAATTGTATTACAAAGTAGTAATTATCAAGACAATCTGGTACTGGCTAAGAGATAGAGTGGTGGATCACTAGAATAGATTGAGTATACAATATATAGTAATAAATTACCATAGTAATCTAGTGTTTAATAAGCACAAAGATCACATATTTTGGGATAAGAATTCACTATTTGATATAAACTCCTGGGAAAACTGGAAAGTAATTTAGCAGAAACTAGGTATAGACCTATAACCTAGGTATAGACCTATAACCTAGGTATAGACCAATCTCACACCATGTATCAAAATAAAGTCAAAATAGGCACATGATTTGGACATAATGGGTTATACCATAAACAAATTAGGAGAGTACAGAATAGTTTACCTACTGGATCTGTGGATAAGAGAAGACTTTGTAACCAAACAAGAGATAGGAAGAATTATACAATATAAAATGTACAATTTTGATTACATTAAATTTAAAAGATTTTTCACAAAGAAAATCAATGTAGCCAGGATTAGAAGGAAAGCAGAAAAATGGGAAATAATTTTTATAAGTTTCTCTGAAAAAGGCCTTATATCTCAAGTATATGGAGAACTGAGTCAAATTTATAAGAATATGAGTCATTCCACAGTTAATAAATGTTCAAAGGATATGCACAGGAAGTTTTCAAAAGAAGAAATCAAAGCTATCTATAGTCATATGAAAAAATATTCTAAATCACTATTGATTAGATAAATGTAAATTCAAACAATTTTTCGGTGCCACCTTACATCTGTTAAGATTGGCTAATAAGACAAAAAAAAAGGAAAATGACAAATGTTGGAGGGGATGTGAGAAAATTAGAACATCAATGCACTGTTGGTGTAATTGCAAGTTGATCCAATCATTCTGGAGAGTAATTTGGAACTTGTTAAACTGCACATACCCTTTGACCCAGAAATACCATGACTAGGTCTATATCTCGAAGAGATAAAAAAAGGAAAGGACAAAAGTATTTATAGCAACTCTTTTTGTGATAGCAAAGAATGAGAAATTGAAAAGATACTCATCAATTGAAGTGGCTGAACATTGAAATGGCTGAACAAGTTGTGGTATGTGATTATGATGGACTACTACTTGGCTATATGAAATAATAAGATGCTTTAAGAAAAATCTGAAAGACTTAAATATATCAATACAAGCAACCAAGAGAACATTGTGTATAATAACAGAAATAATGTATGATGATCAACTGTGAATGCCTTAACTATTCTCAGTAATACGACGATCCAAGACAACTCTGAAGGACTTAGGATGGAAAATGCCATGCACCTTCAGTGAAAAGAGTGATGGAGTCTGAATGCACATTGAAGCATACTATTTTTTACTTTGTTTTTTGTTGCTTGTTGGGTTTTTTGTCTGTTTTCTTTTACAACATGACTAATATGGAAATATACTTTTCATGACTGAACATGTAAAATCTGTATCAAATTTATTTCTATTTTAGGAAGGAGGAAGGAAGGAAAGGAAGGAGTAAATTTGGATCTCAAAATTGAAAAAAAATGAGTTAAAATAATTTTTACATGTAATTGGAAAAATAATTTTAAAAGAAACAGTTCTGTGAGATCATAGAGAACATTGAATACTAGGCAACTGCATTTGAATTTTACTCAAAGTCAATATGATCTTGGACATATTAAAAGGGACCCTGGAAGGTGTCTAGTCGAGCACCTCCTTTTGTAGATCAGGAAACTGAAGCTCAGGGAGCACAAGTGACTTACTTGAGGTCATACGGCCTCAAGATGTTGCATTTGAAGCCTGGTCTTCTTCCTCAAAAACTGATACACACTTTACTCTTTAACCAAAGAAGTAGAATTAGCAAATTTGTTCAGGAAAGGAAGATTCATCTAGGAGTAATATAAAGATTGGATAGGAAGAGGAGAAAAAAACGAAGGTGGGATGCTAGTAGGGTGATAGCAGAATAGGCTAGGTGAACTATAATGAAGTTGAAGCAGGAGTGGATGCAAGGGTTGAGATGGAGTTTGTAGTGGAAGTGATGGAATCCTAATAAAGCTGCCCCCAGCCCCAATATTCTAACTTCATTATAGGTCTGGACCCACTGAACAGCAGGCCCACTGTACCTACCTACCTATCCACCACCAATGTCCTAACTTCGTCATATATGCCTCACTGATCACTAGAACAATAGGTGTGTCCATGAAATCTTAGTTCCCACAGAAATCACAGGTATGGCCATGTGATGGGAACTGAGCTACTGCCTCTGCCTCATCACTGCCCCCAGCTCCATTCCCACAGAAACAGGTGTGTTCTTGTATTCAATCACAATCAAATCATTCATCTAGGCCAAGATGGGACCACAATATCTATCTTGACCAGACAGGACCACAATAGCTAGCCAGTCGGAGGGCAGAATGATCAGAATGTTTAACCACCAAACCATAGATGGGATCCCTCCTCCATTACCTAATCCCTTAACAAACTCCTCCCGCCATGATAGTCCTCTATTCTATGTAAATTTTGATTATGTAATTGTATCTCTGCCCTATAAAAATCCATTTTGCTTTCTCTGAAGTTGCTGGTTCCTCTTGGAACTTGGCCTGCTTCATGAGAGGCATCAATCTCAATAAATGTCTCAACTTGGATTAGAGATGGTCTGACTCTGAATTCTCTGAGACAGTTCCACCACAACACATCATGAAACCCCAACAGTTTTTGGGTGGGCAGAGCCCCCATGCTAACAGCTTTTTTGGCATCCCTGGGTTTAAACCTCAACAGAAGGAATTTATGATAGCTTGGATATAAGCAAAATGGGAGAGAAAAGAATGAAAGATCTAAGAGGTTGTACAGGGTAGTAGATAGAACACTAACCCTGCGGTCAAAAGACATGAGTTCAGGTCTCATCTTTTACGGTAAACACCTAAATGATCTTTTCTGTGTGATCCATAGCTCAATTTCTTCATCTGTAAAATATAGATGTTGGGTTAGATAGTCTCTGGCTTCCCTTCCAGCTCTAGATCTACCATCCTGTGACCTGAATTCAAATCTAATCTTTACTATTTACTATGAGACCCTCTGGGCCTCAGTTTCCTAATCTGTAAATTGAGGGAGCTAATCTAGATAGCTTCTAACATTCCTTACCACTCTAAACTTATGATTTTATAACCCAAAGTTTTCGAATATTACTGAGTTAATGTTGCTGTTACAGACAGAAATGATGAAGTCAGAAGGAATAGATATCTAAGGGGAAAAGATGCTGTAATGACTTTAGTTTGGGATTTGTTGAACTTTAGTTTCCAGTGGCACATCTATCTGAAAATATCCTTTGGACAGGTGGGGATGGGAGTCTGGGGTCCAAAGAACTGTCAGAGCTGGATATATTACTCGAGGAATCATCTACAGGGAAGGGAAAGCTGAAGTTTTGGATATGGGTGATATTATTGAGACTAGTGAAAGTAAAGGTGGATCAAGGACAGACTTTTAGAGCACATATTTTAAAGGGTTGTGATGCAGAGGATGCAGAGCCTTTGAAGGAGATTGCAAGAAGACCTTAGCTATTTGAATTATGCCTTCTGAGCTTATCTTATCAGAAGATGCTGTCCTTAGCCTAGGGTGCTAAAGGCTTCCAGGATCACTGATACAGAGCTTCAGGCTGGTGTTTTGTTTATGTGAGTAAAGTAGAAAGTGGGCATAGATTCATAAAAGTTATCTGGATCATTCTGGGTCAGGGCAAGCACTGAGCAAGCTACAGCTTTAGAAGGACACCAAAGCTTTTCTTACCTATTTGAATTCCAAATTCAACCCAATGTGGGAGGGAGTGTGGGAAGTCAAAGACTTCTGCAAAATAGAATGGGAATGGAGCAAAGCAGAGTTGCTGCCTGGCTTGACTTGCAAGTGATGAGACTGAGTGGGAACATATTTACTTCTTCATTTTCCAGCGGCTTGGCACCACTGAATGCAGAAATCTAATCAGTGACTGTTCCCACACTCACTGGCCCTCCCCATCGCCACTTTTTTTGATTAAATGAGCTGTCCTTTTCTCCAGCTAGGTTTCCTGAACATGTTTTATTGCCACTTCTTTTTCCCCCTTCATTTCTTAATTATTTATTTATTTTTAGTTTTCAACATTCATTTCCACAAGATTTTGAGTTACAAATTTTCTCCCTCTCTTTCCCCTATGCCCCACTCCAAAATAGTGAGCCTACTGAATACCCCTTCCCCTAATCTGTTCTCTCTTATATCCTTCCCCATCACTCCCCCCCCTAATTTTTCAGTAGGGCAAGATGGATTTCTATAACCCAGTGCTTGTATATCTTATTTCCCTGTTGCATGTAAGAAACATTTTTTTTTTAATTTACTGCCACTTCTAAGGATAAAAGTAATAGATGTTATAGAGCTGTAAAGGATCTTAGAGACCATGTAGTCCAATGCCCTACTTTTATAAATGAGGAAATTGAGGCCTAAAGAGGTTAATGACTTGCCCAGGTCACAGAGGTAACAAGCGGCAGAGTCAGGATTAGAACCCAATACCTGTGATTCCAAGCTCAGCACACTTTCCACTACAACATATTTCCTTCTCCATTGATTCCTTCTCTAATGGTCATGCTATCTCCCACTCAGTCCACCACAGTGCAATAGACAACTAAATTTTGGCATAAGGTAATAGGAAGTGCTATGTATTTGAGTAACCTGAATGTATATTTTCTTTATCTGGCCTGGATCTGATAGGTAGAACTCTCCTTCGAAACAGATTTCTCTTCAGAGTGGGAGGGTGCAATGATGGAATGTGTACCTTGATAGGTAGAGAATTCCATGTCTCTGGAAATAAAACAAAGGCTAAATCATTTGTCAAGGATGTTAGAATGCAAGCTACTTGAGACAGGAATTGTTTTTCTTTTGTCTTTGTGTCCAGAGAACCATTATTATTACACAGAAAGTACTTAATGAATGTTTATTGTGTGATTGATTGATTGATTGATTGATTAATGTTACAGAGAAAATTCCTTCATTGAATGGATATGGGACATTGGACTAGAACTCTGTTGAGGTCCTTCCAACTCTTTTATGAATCTTTGATTTCATCTGCATAGAACCTCCCTCTGACAGTACAGATCACAACCCCCTCCATGCCTTTATCTTTATGAGTTTCTGTTACCAAAAATAATTCATCCCCTTGTAATTCACTATAATTGTGGGCTTCTTTGTGTTTAATGGGGCTGACTTTCCCAGAACAGAAACAAAAACCATTGCTTAGATTAGTACTCAAAGTACAATGAGACCTACCAAGGTTTGTGTTCTGAAGGCATAGCCTTTGAGAAATCAGTGTCCCTGATTGACTGCAATGAAGCATCAAAGGCAGGCTTCAAAGACTTTACCACACTTCCCTTAACACAGAGTAAACGATCTTAGTTTGTCACATCTATGCTTATTCTTTGACTCATTATCCTGCCAAGGACAGTATTCTTGCTCTGCTAGCCTCCATAGAGAGCTACTTTCAACATTTCCTCTGCATCTCCTTTGCCTAGGATGCCCCTTTAGACAGATAACAGAGGAAGTCATATTGTGTAAGCAGTGGGTACCTGAGGGGCAGGAAGTTTGTATGTGGACCTTGTTCCCCAACCTTTGACCCCAGAAAACTGAAATGGCTCAGTGCCTTCTCATGTTGGCAGCCAGGATCCCTCTGGCCTCTAGGATAAAAACAAAACCCCCTATTGTATGATTAAAAGCCCTTCAGAAGCCATTTCCAACATAGCTCTCCAGTCCCATTTCCTACATAAACTCTACTCTACTCTGTGTTCCATTCTCATTTGATGATTAGATGATTAGCTGTTCCCCAAGCTCAGCCATCACAAAAGGTATCACCTACAAAACCCCCTTCTTCTCATTGCTTCTTCTCAGATTCATTGTCTTCATTTGATGCCTAATTGTGCTGTCACTTTCTTCATGGCATTAAAAAAAAAAAACTCCCATCCCCCTAATAGTTATTAATGCTCTCTCCCTCCTCAAATTACCTTACCTTAGTTGTATGCATTCATTGTATCTGAGTAAATTCTAAACTCCTTGGAGCACTGGACTATTTATTTTGTTTTAGCCACTATGCCTAGCAGAGGGCCTTGTATATGGTAGGTAGTTAATAAATATTTTAAAATTGAATGTAATTGAGCATCAGTTCATAGAAAAAGAGTCAGTGGTCCCATTGGGTTTGTGGTTATGAAGATGACAGGACTTCAGGGGTTCTAAATATCCTAAAAGTTATTCTTCAGCCAATGAGCAACTGTTTCCAGTTCATTGCTACTAAAAAAGTTGCTAATATGAATATTTGGCATATATGAGATCCTTCTTTCTGTCTACGGCCCCTTTAAGCCATAGACCTTTTTGAGGGATCTCTGAAAAAAAGAGCATGGATCCTTCCCATAATAATAATATTCATTCCCCATCACAATACAAATTGACTTTCCATAAAGTCAGTTCCTAAAGTAAGACATCAAGGCAAGCAATACTCGGACTCTAAAAGATGGATCAATGAAAAATAATAGCATCTTTCTAATATAGGGCCAGATCATTGTGAGCATATAAATCTATTCTTTCATAAAAGATAAAAGGGGAGGATTAGCTAACACACTGAATAATAAAAGGAGGAACCAAAAATATCCTGACAAGTTATACACCTGGGCAGAACCTAATGTAACAGAGGGTCCCACTCAATTTTGTAACCTTTCACTACCTGGGTTCAATGACAGGTGTTGTGGGATAATTACAATTATACAAATATGGTCATATCCTCCATTCCAGGGCACAATCTCCTCACAAACTAGGCAAGAACCTAAAATACAGTAGTAAAACATTTAACTGAGACAAAATAATGAGATAACAAGGGAAAAAATATATAATCATCCTCACCTTAAAGAGTGAGGATCATATGTATATCTATATATACTTATTTATCATACTTCTATAGGATGACAGATTGGCACTACAAGGAAAACCTCCTTGAAAAAATGCATAGAGGGATAAGGAAACTATCTTTCCTGCACAGTTAGGGAAGGGAAAAGATTCAGTCCTTTCACATCTCCTCTCAAGTTAGCTAGCATGGAGGTATGAGAAAACCTCTAAGATGCCTTGGCTGGTTTCAGGGTCATCATCATTCACTGGGAGTTCTGGGTTCTGGGACACCAGGGCTATCTCATTCTATGAAACTCCTCTTCTCTTTCCTCTGATAGAAGCCTGACTTGTAATTTCTTACTCCCCTATCCCCCGTATGCTAGACATTCCTTTTCACAAATCTCCTCTCTTAGGGATTTGAAACTAATCAGAATTCTTATCTCATAAGCATTCAAATATGACTTGAGCCCCAATTTTAGTGCACATTCTATTCACAAACCAAGCAGGAATGCTAAATAAAATAGAAAAGTATGTAATTGAAAGAGAATAGCAAGGCAATAAAAAGGGAAAATCAAGTAATGGAGTGATTCTCAATCCCTTTCCCCCACATTCACAAATGAGAACATTCTCATTTGGGTTTAAGCTTTACTGGTGAAGGGAAAGAATCTCTAGAAGACTCATATAAGAGGAAGCGACCTTTCTCTTCTGTTCAGGCAATTGGGATGGGGAGGGGAGAATTAAATTGTTCTATGTTTTCTCTCTGCTTGAACTCAGAAGCAAAACAGAGGTTTGCTGAAGTTTTGGTTATAGGCATTCACCTTGCTAATTCCATGGCTGAATGAAAGAAAGGATGAATCTTTGCCTTAAGATGCAATGTTCTGAACCCAATCATGCAACCTCTTGGACAGTGAATTCCTGTGAATTTCTCCCAAAGATAATGCTCTCTGGGTCATAAGCAGGATAGTACAAGAGCCCTTTTGCCTCAGCCATGCGTACTATATGAACAAGATGAGAGTTAAAAAGTAAAATGTCCTAAATTAGGTTTAAAAAGTTAATAGTAAATGTACAAGGAAGAAGAGACATGGCAGACAATGATTATTTTTTTAAAATCTGGGAGTTTTAGCGGACCTTGTTTGCTATGATTAACAATACAATACAGTAACCAAAACCAAATATGATCTTATACTTTATTACCAGCAGCATAAGCATAATTCCAAGGAGAAAAGAGATAATTTTCACTGTGTATTACCGTGATAGAACCCCACCAGAACTATTGTGTTCTGTTCTGGGCGGCATATTTGAGGGAAGGTATTAATAAGCCTATCTAGAGGATGATGACCAAAATAGCAAAGCGACTAGATACTCCAGCACTTAAGGATCACTTGAAGGAAGAATGATTTTTGTTGTGTTTTGGAAAGAGGGGGTCAGGGTAGCAGTAGCACAATCACTGTCTTTAAATCCTATAAGGGCTATGAAGGGAATTAGGAAATCAGGATTAAGCTTCTTCTGCATAACCCCAGAAACCAAAATTTGGAGTCCTGGTGGAAGGCAGAGTGGCCCAGGGTAAAGGGAAATGTTGGAACAATGAGAGCTAGACAAAAGATCTATTACTAAAATGCTTCAGGAAGTAGTGTTTCATCTTGTCATCAAAGTTCTCAAGACAAATTACAATGACCACTTGTCAGGGATATTGTCCCTTAACAAGTTGAAGTTTTATGAGTGTTCACTACATTATGGTATATTACCTATTAAATTACAATGTCTCTGTAATGATTTGTTTATACACACACACACACAAATATGTTTTAGGAACACATCTGTTGTATAAACTGAGATTATATCTGAAGATATTTCTTAGGAAGATAAATGGTTTGTTGATAAGATTTAGACTCAGGAAATGCCGACATTTTAAGCTTTAATATGTGAGTTATGAGATCATTTCTGATGCTCTTCAGCAAAGGAGACCAAGCAAAGTGCAAATGGACACGAGTCATAAATCTGCAGTTCTGGCATAACTAGATGTCATGAGTCATTTCAGTGAGCAACCACCATTCACCCTGTGTCCCATGCTCAAGTGCTTATGCTTTTCCATGGGCTCTGTCCTCTCTCTCACCTCACATATTGAACCACTTACCTTATTCTACTTTCTCTCTCTGAACCTCAGTTCCAGTTTTCCTCTTATATAAAATGAAGGGATCATATTAGATCACTCCAAAGGCACCTTCAGTTTTTTACATTCTATGTTTCAAGGACTTTTAGTCCTTTCTTCCAATTCTAACATTCTATGCTTTAAAGCACTGAAGTTGGAATTAAGAGGACCTGAGTTAAAAATCCTGCCTCAGACATTGACTAGCTTTGGGATCCAAGGCTATGGCGTTTGACTTCTTTCACCCATAAAATGAGGGATTTGGAGTTTGGGGCCTCTAACAGGTCCCCTGCAGCTCTAAGTCAATGATTCTATGTGTTTCTTACAATTTTGACATTCCAACTTCTTTGTTCTAAGGTCCCTTACAACACCAACAATCCATGTTCTAAGATTCCATCATTCTATTGGCATAGGTCAAGTGCAGAGAAAGTGAGAAAACAGGGGCGGCTAGGTGGCACAGTGAATAGAGCACTAGCCCTAGAATCAGGAGGACCTGAGTTCAAATATGGCCTCAGATACTTAACATTTACTAACTGTGTTACCTTGGGTAAGTCACTTAACCCCAATTTCCCTGCCTTCACCCCTCCAAAAAGAAAAAAAGTAAGAATACAAGCAAACTGAAATATAGTCTCCATGTAGAGAAGTGGAAAAAAAGATAGACAAAAGATGTAGACTTTAGAGAAACAAGAAAATGGCCTTATTGGGCTCTCTTGGGGAAGAGGGCTCTAAGTGTCTGGGACATAACCCATGCTCAGGTCTTAGTGTGGGTCCATTAATTTCAAGTGAAAGACATTTTGATACTTGGCTCTTAAAAAGGTGCAGAGCAATCTCCTTGCCCTAGTCACCATTGTCTCCTTGCATTTGTCCCCGTCATGTTTCTTTTCACAAAGTTTTGGAGGAGAGAAGAGAACTTGGTTCATGTGTGATGATAGGCAAACATGGTCAGGTGAGGTGGAATGAGGTGAGATGGGATAGAAAATATTGTAGGTTCAGGGAAGCACAGCTTTCCCAAGTGCAAGTTTCCATAAGTAAATCTGAAGGTTGCTATCGCCTTCTTGCCAGAAAAAGAGGTGAACGGAACTGCTTCCTGGATGGAAGCATCATGCAGGGATGGATGTCATGCACTCTCCTCACCTCCCAAAGCAGAGCCAACACATGACAGTGACTGGGAAAATCCCTGCATGGGGCATGGGAAGGCTAAGTTTCTCCTAGGGTAGAGCATGAAAATGCCAAGAGTTGATATCCAAGGGGTTGACAAGTGGGCATGTCAATTAAAAGTCAGAGGCAATATGTTGAATTTGAGTAAGCCAAAACACATCAAATGCAGGCTGTTGCCACTCTGTCAGGGCTGAAGCTATTTTCCAGAAATGTAGGCCTCTGTAATTCAGAGACTTCTCTCCCTACCCTGATTGTCAATAATGCCCTACTCTCACTGATGCATGAGTAGGAAGTGGGGGTCACCCCTATAGTAATCCCAACCTGCCCCCACTGCCTACTACTGCACAGGCCAGCCCACCTGAAATGTGAGCAATGTTGTCTTCTATCTGTTAATTATCTATTATTTATCCTTTGTATGGATATCCTGTTTTTACATAGTTGGTTTCATATTGTTTCCCCCATTAAAATGTGAGCTCCTGAACAGTAAAGAATGTCTTTTGTCTCTTCTTTATGTGCCCAGTACTTAGCACAGTGTCTGGCACATAGTAGGCATTTAATAAATATATGGTTATTGGGGGGGTGGAGCAAATATGGCGGAGTAGAAACAGCCCATCCAAGCCACTCTGGCCCCAGATTCCCCCAAAACTATGCAAAAGGGGACTCTGAACAACTTCTGGAGCCCCAGCACCCACAGAACGACACAGAGAAGCTAACCTCCCGCTGAGGACAGCCCAGCAGCCCTGCAGGAAGGACCAGCGCAGCGGTTTGGGAGCCAGCAGCGCAGCACGCAGAGCACAGGAAGCGGAGCTGAGTGGAGCCCAGGTCTCTGTGAGCTGAGGTTTTAGCTTCCGGGCAACAGGGCCAGCAGCCGGCTGGAGGAACCCCAGAACACCAGCAGCTGTGGCGACTCCAGAATTATCAACATAGACATGCCTAGGACAAAGTAAGAGGTTAGTGCCCTATGGACTTTGGGACCCATATTTGGGGAATGCATAAGCTCCCTCCCCTGGGGGCTAGAAGCAGCTGAGGAGACACGCCATTTTGTAGTTTTCAGAGGCGGCTCCAGCTCCTGACCTGCAAACTGTAGGAAGATCCAGCGATCAGTCTTGGGGTGTAATCGCTCTTGCTATAACCTCTCTGGATCTGGATTGTGGTCTAGGGTGGAAGTCGTGGGTGGGTTTACAGCTTGCCAGAAACGGAAGTTGCCCCCCACATGTTCGGGACGAAAATTCCTCTATCTGGCCTTAAAGCCATAGTGTGGCAACAAGCCCAAAAGTCAAGCAATTAAGTGGCAACATGCCAAGGCAAAGGAAACAGAAAAATGCAACCCTAGACTCCTATTTTGGGGGCATAGAGCGGAAAAGGACTGTGAGGTCAGAAGTCCTGCTCCAAAAGCCCCAGGGGAAAACATGAGTGGGTTGCAGGCCATAGAGGACCTTAAGAAGGACTTTAAAAATCAAATAAGAGAAGTGGAGGAAAAATTAGAAATAGAAATGAGAAGGATGCAGGAAAAGTATGAAATGAGGGTCAACAGCCTGACTGAGGAAAACAACACCTTAAAAAATAGACTAACTCAAATGGCAAGGGAGGCCCAAAAGGGCAATGAGGAGAAGAATGCCTTAAAAAGTCAAATTTGCCAGATGGAAAAAGAATATCAAAAGTTCACTGAGGAGATTCATTCCTTCAGAGTTAGACTGGAGCAAATGGAAGCTAGTGACTTTATGAGAAATCAAGATGCTGTTAAGCAGATCCAAACAAACGAAAGATTAGAAGGCAATGTGAAACATCTCATGGGAAAAACCACTGACCTGGAGAATAGATCCAGGAGAGACAATTTAAAAATTATTGGACTACCTGAAAGCCATGATCAAGAAAGAACCTAGAAATCACCCTTCAAGAAATTCTCAAGGAAAACTGCCCTGATGTTTTAGATCCAGAGGGCAAAATAGAGGTTGAAAGAATCCACCAATCACCTCCTGAAAAAGATCCCAAAAAGAAAACTCCCAGGAAAATTATAGCCAGGTTCCAGAATCCCCAGATCAAGGAGAAAATACTACAAGCAGCCAGGAAGAAACAATTTCAATATTGTGGAAACACAATCAGAATAGTACAGGACCTGGCAGCTTCTACACTGAGGGATCAAAGGGCATGGGATATGATATTCCAGAGGGCAAAAGAACTGGGAATGAACCCAAGGGTCACCTACCCAGCAAAACTGAGTATTTTGTTTCAGGGGAAAATATGGTCACTCAGTGGAATAGAGGACTTTCAAGCATTCTTGAGGAAAAAACCAGAATTGAATAGAAAATTTGACATCCAGACACAAGAAGGAAGAGATGCCTGAGAAGGTAATCAGGGAAAAGAAATCAAAAGGAACTTATCAAAGTTGAACTATTTACATTTCTATATGGAAAAGCAATAATTGTGACTGATGATATCTTTCTCACTATGAAAATAATGGAAGAAGGGGGTGTGGTCATATGAATACATATATGAATGTATGTATATGGTTACAGTTATATATGGATAGAGGGCATAGGTTGAATTTGTTGGGAAGGGAGAATAATCAAGGGATGAAATTATGAGGTGAGAGAGGAAAGTGGCAAGAGGAGATGGGGAGAGACAGGGTAGGGTGAACTATATCATGTAGAAGAAGCAAGGGGAAGTGGTTGCAAAGGAGGGGGAGAGTAAGGAAGGCTAAAAAGGCAAAACCACATTCACATTGAATTTGGTTCAGGGAGAAAATGACATTCATACTAAATGGGATATCTCAACCTGCAGCAGGATAGGGGGAAGGGGGATGTGAGGAGGGATGATGGATGAGAGGGCATCCTTGGGGTGAGGGGAGGTTGGAAGTACCCACTATAGAAGAGGGACAGGAACATGTAGGGAATGGACCAGGTGGGGGGTAGGATGAGTGGGAGGGAATTATAAGCAGCCTTGCACAATATATCTACTATGATAATGTTTTGCATAGCTAGACATGTACAACATATACTGAATTACTTATCTCCCCAGAGGGAATGGGTGACAAGGAGGAAGGAAATGGATCTGAAATTCAAGGTCGTAACATTAAATGTTTCAAATATATATATAAATACTATTATTAATACTCTTTTGCCTATAATTGGGAGATAAGATGTGCAGGCATTGGGACACAAAGATTCATCTTCCTCTAATGGAAAAGTCGATGGGGGTATGGGAGAAGGTATGGGAGAGAGCAGATTGGAGGAAGAGATATCTAGTGGGACTGCTATTCTGGGAGGGTGGGTAGGGGAAAAACAGGGGGAAAATAATTGTAACTCAAAATCTGGCAGAAATGAATGATGTAAAACAGAAGTTAATAAAGCATTTGTTTAAAAAAATATATGGTTATTGACTATGTCTATTTTATATTTCTTTCATTTTTTTCACTTTGGATTTTAAGATATTTACTTTTTAACCTCACTGTTTTTCTAATAGGATATTATGACAACAGAAATTGCATGCCCTTGATATCTCTTTCAGGACTGAGCTAAAAATATAAATCTTTAATTTAATTCAGTTCAGCTAACATGGATTCAGTACCTACTCTTCAGAAGATACTGTGTTAGGAGTCGAGGATAGGGAGGTGAAAAAGCAAGCATCTCTCCTCCTTGAGGAGCTTTTGCTCTTGACAGAGGAGATGTTGGAAGATTTGGGTGAAGATTGGCCATTTCTGAGGTACATTTCCCTGTCACTGTACAAATATCTCTGGCATATGAAACCACTCTTTTATGGTATCCGTCCCACAGATATCATTGCTATGCCCTAGGTCTCTTCACTTGATGTACAGCCCTATGACAACTTAAACATTCACATCCCATGAAAACAGGGAAAACTCCCAATAAAATGGTAATGCTATGCATTACATTGAATACACTTGCTTTTAATGATCCTAAAAGAGCATGGGGACCGATGGGCTGCTGAGCTATCTTTTCTAAGAGGGAAAGTGATATAGGGAGGAAATAAATGCACCTAAGTTGGGCATTAACAAAGTCAGCATACTTGGAAGTAAGTGTTAAGATTCTCAAGCAGAGCAACTAGATTTTCTCATTTTTTTTAGAGAATATATCTCTGAAATTCATATGGAAACAAAAGGGAAAACCATATTCATTATGCATTGATTTGCTTTGCACATAACTTTTCAGGAATGATGTAGAGTTCTAGGTGTTTCTTTTTTGGTTTTGAAAATATAATGAATGAAAGCATGGGATAAATATAGCTAACATTTCTATAGCATTGTAAAGTTTACAAAGCACTTTACAAATGTTATTTCATTGTATCCTCACAGCAACCCGACAAGATGGTTTATTATTATCCCCAATTTTACAGATGAAGAAACTGAAGCAGATAGAGATTAAATGACTTGCCTTGGGTCTAAGGATGGATTTAAACTCAGTTCTTCATGATTCTAAGGCCAATACACTGTACCACCCCGCTGCTAAATTTGGTAGAGGGATGGGCTTTATGACTTCAGGGGCCCTCCTAACTATATACTTTTATAGCACGGATCAATTTGTGTGCTCGACTAAGAGTCCATATCATGTACACTACTGTTTACTCAGGGAAATTGATTGACCATAAGGATTTTGAGAAAAAAATCCACATGGAAGTATAAAGTCCTTCCCTATGGTTCTCCTCTCCAAGTCTCAACATACAGAATAAATTCGGACACAAAATAGTCCTCTCTCATGCATAGTATTAGAGATGAAAAGTACCTTAAAGGATCCAGTGTAACCTCCTCATTTTACATGTTAGGAAACTGAGGCCCAGAGAGGCCAAGAGACTTATCTAAAGTCACAAAAGCAAGTATGTGACAGTCAGTATTTGTACTTGGGTCTTTTGACTTCAGAACCAGTTATCTTTCTACTGTATCTCTCAGAATTCCTCATATTTTGTGAGATGTTCTAAGAACCATAGAATTCCCAGATGGCTACATATGCTACTGTTCTGCCCTGGGGTACCCAAGCTGCATAGTATTTTTATGCACCTGAAAGAATAGGACTAAGTATGTAATGGGGTTTAATTTTTCAGCAGATGCTGTTTACAAAGTGTTGCTGGGGAGAGTTTGTCTTTGCTTGGGGTTACACATTACAATGATGTCTCTCTGATTTTCTTATAATTACTCTTTATGATCTAATTTTTACTTAATAGGCTGTTACATAGCCTTGTGAACAAAAATTGCAGATTTTTAAACTCCTATAGCAATTTGCATTTCTTGATAGGTCTGGTTTTTTTTTCCACTTGAAAAGAATATACCCAAAGCAAAATCTCTAGAGGATTTCAGGGGGAAGATGGAGCACTTGGCAAAGCAGCGTATTTCTTCTGATTAGCTAAGAAATTGGTCTGATGCCCATGGCCAGTAGTCAAATATTGAACCATTCTGACTTCTGATTAGTTAATCAGAGCCAGTAGCAGGTAATCACTTAGAGTGGTACTTGGAAAAGAATGTTGGAAGGTAAGACACCTTCTGCCAGAGATGCTTTTACAGATAAAGACATTTATTAATATCCAGCAAAGCTCTTTAATTCATTTTGACAAACATTTAATAAATTAGGGTGTGCCAGTCCCTTTGCTCAGTGCTAGGGGATACAAAAATGAAAATGGTCCAGTTCTTCTTGGGGAGCTTAAGGAGGGTAAGACATATACGCAAATAAAGGCTGACAATGTAGAGTTAGATGGACAAAAAAAAAGAGACATAAAGTTCTTTGAGAAAATTTGGGAATGGAAACAACTTTTAGTGGGAACATCAAGAAAGACTTTCTGGGGGGTGCTAGCAACTAAGCTGGACTTCTGTTGCCATTCAGGCCAGGTTCTTCCCAGGATTAATGAAATGACTTTGTACCCAGGGAACATTAAAATATACACTGTTCTATTTATGGAGCCCTGCCATGCGTAAGGCTTATCTTGCCAGGAACACATTCCTGTGGTGCAAATTTATCACCTAAATATCTCCTTTCCCTCTCCTGACTGTCTCCTCTGTTCAATAATACCTCTCACTGGCTGTAAGAATGGATGAGCTCATGGTGGTCTTATCAGGGCTCTGGACACCTCCAGGGTCTGAAGAGTCTCAGAAATATTCTGAGCCAACAGCATAGATAGGGATTAAGTCAGTGATCATAGTAGATCCACAAGGATCCCCACACGTCCTGAAGACTCTAGGAAATGTCCTGGACCTGCGCTATGGCTAGGGATTAGTCAGTGGTTATAGTTTGTTCCACAAATCAACATGCCTTTGACTTGAGGGTAGGGGAATTGTTGGAGATAATTCTAAGGGCCAATGAAGGTGTTTACTTTTGTGGAGTTACCAAGGTTAAAGAAGTATCCTTGAGGCAGATCCATACTTGCCCCTGGAACATTAGGTATATCTAATAGGTAGACAACACACAGGAGGAGGCTCAAAATCCCTTATTTTATGCTTTGTAGTTGGTGCCGTGGGTATGACTAGTTTGACAGAAAATCTTAGTTTGCCAAGGTGTCACCAATCATATAGACACTGTACATTCTTTTTTTTTAAACAAATGCTTTATTAACTTCTGTTTTACATCATTCATTTCCGCCAGATTTTGAGTTACAATCATTTCCCCCCCATTATTCCCCTACCTAGCCTCCCAGAATAGTAGTCCCACAAGATAACGCTTCTTCCAATCTGCTCTCTCCCATACCCCCATCGACTTTTCCATTAGAGGAAGGTGAGTCTTTGTGTCCCAATGCCTGCACATCTTATCTCCCTATTACAAGCAAAAAAGTATTAATAATAGTATTTATATATATTTGAAACATTTAATGTTACGACCTCAAATTTCAGATACATTTCCTTCCTCCCTTGTCACCCATTCCCTCTTGGGAGATAAGTAATTCAGTATATGTTGTACATGTCTAGCTATGCAAAACATTATCATAGTAGATATATTGTACAAGGCTGCTTATAATTCCCTCCCACTCATCCCACCCCCACCTGGTCCATTCCTTACATGATCCTGTCCCTCTTCTATAGTGGGTACTTCCAACCTCCCCTCCCCCCAAGGATGCCCTCCCAGCCATCATCCCTCCTCTCATCCCCCTTCCCCCTATTCTGCTGTAGGTTGAGATATCCCATTTAGTATGTATGTCATTCTCTCCCTGAACCAAATTCAATGAGAATGTGGTTTTGCCTTTTTTGCCTTCCTATTCTCCCCCTCCCTTGCAACCACTTCCCCTTGCTTCTTCTACATGAGATAGTCTACCCTACCCTGTCTCTCCCCATCTCCTCTTGCCACTTTCCTCTCTCACCTCATAATTTCATCCCTTGAGTATTCTCCCTTCCCAACAAATTCAACCTATGCCCTCTATCCATATATAACTGTAACCATATACATACATTCATATATGTATTCATATGACCACACCCCCTTCTTCCATTATTTTCATAGTGAGAAAGATATCATCAGTCACAATTATTGCTTTTCCATATAGAAATGTAAATAGTTCAACTTTGATAAGTTCCTTTGGATTTCTTTCCCCTGATTACCTTCTCAGGCATCTCTTCCTTCTTGTGTCTGGATGTCAAATTTTCTATTCAATTCTGGTTTTTTCCTCAAGAATGCTTGAAAGTCCTCTATTCCACTGAATGACCATATTTTCCCCTGAAACAAAATACTCAGTTTGCTGGGTAGGTGACCCTTGGGTTCATTCCCAGTTCTTTTGCCCTCTGGAATATCATATTCCATGCCCTTCGATCCCTCAGTGTAGAAGCTGCCAGGTCCTGGGCTATTCTGATTGTGTTTCCACAATATTGAAATTGTTTCTTCTGGCTGCTTGTAGTATTTTCTCCTTGATCTGGGGATTCTGGAACCTGGCTATAATATTCCTGGGAGTTTTCTTTTTGGGATCTTTTTCAGGAGGTGATTGGTGGATTCTTTCAACCTCTATTTTGCCCTCTGGATCTAAAACATCAGGGCAGTTTTCCTTGAGAATTTCTTGAAGGGTGATTTCTAGGTTCTTTTCTTTGATCATGGCTTTCAGGTAGTCCAATAATTTTTAAATTGTCTCTCCTGGATCTATTTTCCAGGTCAGTGGTTTTTCCCATGAGATATTTCACATTGCCTTCTAATCTTTCATTTGTTTGGATCTGCTTAACAGCATCTTGATTTCTCATAAAGTCATTAGCTTCCATTTGCTCCAGTCTAACTCTGAAGGAATGAATCTCCTCAGTGAACTTTTGAGATTCTTTTTCCATCTGGCAAATTCAACTTTTTAAGGCATTCCTCTCCTCATTGCCCTTTTGGGCCTCATTTGCCATTTCAGTTAGTCTATTTTTTAAGGTGTTGTTTTCCTCAGTCAGGCTGTTGACCCTCATTTCATACTTTTCCTGCATCCTTCTCATTTCTCTTTCCAATTTTTCCTCCACTTCTCTTATTTGATTTTTAAAGTCCTTCTTAAGGTCCTCTATGGCCTGCAACCTGCTCATGTTTTCCCCTGGGGCTTTTGGAGCAGGACTTCTGACTTCACGGTCCTTTTCCCGCTCTATGCCCCCAAAATATGAGCCTAGGGTTGCATTTTTCTGTTTCCTTTGCCTTGGCATTTTGCCACTTAATTACTTGACTTTTAGGCTTTTGCCACACTATGGCTTTAAGGCCAGCTAGAGGAATTTTCGTCCCGAACGTTTGGGGGGCAACTTCCGTTTCTGGCAAGCTGTAAACCCACCCACAACTTCTACCTTAGATCACAATCCAGATCCAGGGAGGTTAAAGCAAGAGCGATTACCACCCCCCAAGTCTGATTGCTGGACCTCCCTACGGTTCTGCAGGCCAAGAGCTGGAGCTGCCTCTGAAAACTACAGAATGGCATGTCTCCTCAGTGGCTTCTAGCCCCCAGGGGAGGGAGCCGACGCATTCCCTAAATACCGGACCCAAAGTCCATAGGACACTAACCTCTTACTTTGTCCTAGGCATGTCTATGTTGATAATTCTGGAGTCGCCACAGCTCCTGGTGTTCTGGGGTTCCTCCAGCCTGCTGCTGGCCCTGCCGCCCTGAGTCTAAAACCTCGGCTCACGCGGACCTGGGCTTGGCTCCGCTCCTGCGCTCTGAGCACTGCACGCTGCCAGGTAGCAGACCACTGTGCTGGTCTTTCCTGCAGGGCTGCTGGGCTGTCCTCAGTGGGAGGTTAGCTTCTCTGTGTCGTTCTGTGGGTGCTGGGGCTCCAGAAGTTGTTCAGAGTCCCCTTTTACATAGTTTGGGGGGAATCTGGGGGCAGAGTGGCTTGGAAGAGCTGTTTCTACTCCGCCATCTTGGCTCCACCCCAATGACACTGTACATTCTTGTCCACAATTATAGGTCACCTCTTCATAATCTGCTGATGGATGGCATACTGGTAGGAGTGGGGATGGTTATATCTGTATATACTTGAGAAGTAGTGCATGGATTTTAGGATAATAGTCATAGATTTAAAGCTTAGAGAGATCTTACATGTCACTGGGTCCAACCTCTTCATTTTATAGTTGAGGAAACTGAGGCATAGAGACATTAAATGACTTGCCCTAGTATCACGTGGCTAGTACATATCTTAGACAAAATTTAAACCCAGGTCTTCCTGACCACAGCATACTACCCACAATGTTATGCAACTTCTCAATAATTATAGCAAGCACCAACATGAAGCTCCTAAACTAGACTTATGGCCTAATTCCAGAATCAGAATGGTTTGGGGTATTACAAGAATGGTGGGCTGCCAGTTACTGTGCTAGATGCTAGGGATTCAAGTGCAACTAAGGAAAGAAGCCCTAGTCACAAATCATTTACATTCTTTTGGAGAAGACAAGGGATTTCAGAGTTAGCCCTTTTACAGGCTCTTGGGTTTCAATATGTGGAGATGGGGGAGGGAGGAATGTATTTTAGCCATGGGAGCTGTCCCAAGCAAAAATGTGGAAGCAAGGGAATAAAAGCACAAGTGAAAGAGAAACTAGTCACCAGTTTGACTGGACTATAAAGTGAGAAACAGACAGGAGCTGGGTTGTGGAGGGCCTTAAATATCAGGCTAAGGATTTTGAATTTTATCCTTGAGGCAATAGGAAACTACAGAAAGTTTTTGATCAGTAGGGGATTGACACGGTCAGATGGATGCATTAGGATGATTGTTCTGACAGCTTTGTGAAGGATGGATGATGGATGGGAGAGGAGAAAGCTGTGGTTGCATGGAGACCAGCTAGGAGTCTATTACAATGTCCAGGTGAGAAGTGATGGGGACTTGAGCTAAGGCATTTGTAATGCAAATGCAGAGGAGGAGAAGGATTTGATAGAAATTGTGGAGGTAGAATCCACAGGACTTAGCAATTGATTGATATGGAGGTGGCCAGGTGAAAGACTGGAAAAGGCCAAAGATTTCACTGAGCCTGGATGGCTCAAATGAGTGGGAAGGTAATTGTATCCTTAACAGAACTTGGGAAGTCAAGGGGGAGCAAGATTCATGGAAAGGCTCTTGTTCCTTCTGAAATGGCATTAGAAAAATTGGCAGAGGTCCTACCTCTTTCCCCTAACCCTTCTCCTGAGAGGAGTGCTTCCATCATTTTCTTATACATAAGGAATTTAAAAATTGCCTGTGTCAGACTGAGTTTCCCTTAGGGAAACCCCCTCTGGGAAAACCAAGGGGCATAATAAAATTTAGAAACCAATTCAAATCTGAGTCAACATCAAGAATCAATAGAATTTGTCCTAGCAGAATAAGGAAACTGGGTTCAGGGACCAAGGGAAAGGAAGAAGAGGGCAAGTAGAACCATATAGATAGATGATGGTAATATCCCTGGTCATCTGTAGCTCAATGTCCAGGTCTCATGAATGAGGGCAAAACATTTCATAAGTTTAGAATGGATAATTTCCTATGTTGGGTCCAGGAAATAAGACCTGAAGATCAGTGTAGGATCCAGTTCTGAGTCTTGTGTTTGGGCCAGCTAAATTTTGACCTCTGTGGCAAATCATAAGATCTTAGGCCTGGAGCAATGGTGTCAAAATCAAATTAAAATGAGGGCCACTAATCCAGACATAAGGATCCTTGAGGGAGACATATTGACTCAGTTTGAAAATGTAATGTGATCTGGCTTTTTTTGTATTTTTATTTATTTTGTTAAATATTTCCCAATTACATTTTAATCTGGTTCCGGCCTACTCAGGAGGATATTTGACAGTTCTGGTCCAGAGTTTTGAGGGATCTCATTGTCTATCTGGTCCAAGTCCTTCAGCTGATGATGAGAACTCACCATATTGTAGGTGGAATGGGGGAACTGGCCAATGAGGGCATCATCCCTAGAGAATGGGCAATATGCCCTGCCCAAGACTAATCAGATTTGGTGGACCTGTTTTCATGAATGTGTGATAAATTCCTTCTCCCTACTTTAGAGTACATAAGATATTCTCTATTTCCTGTTAGCTTACTGTAGTTAGTGATAGAAAATACCAGCTGGTTGGTGAACTATAGTTGAATGGGCATATATGAGACTCAGTAAGCAATTTCTTTCTCTTTGTCTCCCTTTCTCTCTCCCCCTCTTTTTCCTTCTCTCTCTTCTCCCCTCATCACACTCCCCGCCAAGCAACTTTCAAATGAACAAGAAGAAATTCTATAGAACTCTAAATAGGGAGGGCTTAGGCACTAACCCCTACCTAGCTTCCACGTGCCTGGGTATACATGACACTTCTGTTTCTTTTGTCTCTTGTATTTATTTTTCCCCTACTTTTAGGTGAATGAGTATCAGAGACAGAATGAACAAGCTTATGAGCTTATGAGCTGCAAAAGGTCATAAGGGCCACAAAAGGTTCCTATAGTAGCCAGAGCTAACAGTAGCACTAGATGAGTTCAGTGAGAAACTAACCCAGAGGAACATCCTTCTTGACTCAGCCCAGCAGTGAATCAACCTGGTAACTGGGGCACCAGGTTTTGCAAGCAAGAGAGTGATCTGACTAGTGGCTATGTCCCTTCCAGTGGTAAATTTAGTGGAAAATTCCTGAAGGGATAAGAGAATTTCCAGGGCATGAAAATACTTGCCCCTCCCCCATCCCATGGGGGAAGGAATCTATATTTTAGCAACTACTTTAAATTTACGTCTATTTCCTCTAGAGAACAAGTGGGTTTGAAGAGAGAATGGTACATTTCCAAGTTTGAGAGGATGTTTTTGCAATTTGATCTTTGCTTTCTCATTAAATACTCCTTGGTAAAAGCTAATTGATGTTAATTGGCTAAATGATATCAGAGAGATGTTAAATGAAAAATTATGTTGGAGGAATAAATAGGATGGGGGTTCCTGAGCAATAGGAAAAAGTTCCTGAGCAAATGGATTCCTGAGCAAAATCTCACAACCCCTAAGGTCAACTAGAACCACAAGAGGAGAAGTATGTGCTAATATAGAAAGATGTGAGGCAGCTAGATGGTCCAGTGGAGAGAATGCTGGGCTTGGAGTCAGGAAGACCTGAGTTCAAATCTGGCCTCAGACACTTACTAGCTATGTGATGCTAGGCAAATCACTTCATCCTGTTTGCCTCAGTTTTCTCACCTATAAAATGAGCTGGAAAAAGAAATGGCAAATTACTCTAGTATCTTTGCCAAGAAAACCCCAAATGGGTTCGCAAAGAGCTGGACACAGTCAAAACAACTGAATACACATAGAAAGATGCATCTGTTATATAGGACTTTCAAAACTGCAGTACTATCCTTTTGAATAAATTAACATTGCTTATCAAAAATATAATAAGGAAAGTTTCTAAACTCTTAGAAAAGCTTCTATTATTTTCCCCAAAGGAACATTCCTTAAGACCATTTTACTTGACAATATAAAACTATTAAGAAGATAAAAAAATTCCTTAGGTTATTTTTCCTTATCTAGCCATGTTATTTTTCACTTTCACTATTGTTCCTTATATCACAAACTTCTGGGAACATCTAGCATTGTGTTGCTAGAACATCATCATAATGCTCTCTCAAACCAAATGAAGTAATGGTTTTGTTTTTTATTTTGTACTTATCCAAGTTCCTATAAACAACAGATTTCTTCCATCCTAAGTGGAGGCAAGAAATGTATGCCTTCTGATCCTAAATGTGTCATATGATCTAGTCAACCACAACTCCAGAATCCTTGGAAACTAGAAAACTGAAACATTCATGTAGTATTAGAAAAGGGATCTCCTCTGCAAACATACACACAAAAAAGGAAACTTAAAAAGTCTTCTTTGGTGCTGGCACCCCATGGAGAGTGCTGTTTCCCCATCCTTGAGGCTGCAATGCTATAAGCCATCTGGGAGTCGCCCTCCTTGACTTGCTAATCTGAAACCACAGACTTCTGAATTGCCCAAGTAGTTTTGATGCAGGAAATCTTGTGACAGTAGAATCTGATCAATTTTCCTTTTCAATTATTTCCTACAGACCCTCCCAAACAACCCTAATTCATTTGAGAGAAGGCATAGGATGCTATTACACGCCTGATTTATTAGGGTAACAGATTATAGGCCAGCACCTTGGACAGGGACAAAGAGAATTGATTAGACTTGAGCCCTTTGGATCCCAAGAGCACAGAAGAGATGAACTCCCTCCTGAGTCCTAGGAGGATGTCATTAGCATCTTTCCATGGTTTTCTCCTGATGCAGGTTATCTGTTACCCACACCCAGTGAAAGTGGTAACACATTTCACTACTCACAAGTTCACGGGGCTACTTTGGCTTAAAGAGAGAAGGGGCTAAAAGAGAGGGAAAAGGCAGAGTCAGAGGTCCTTGAAAATCCATGTGTAGAACTGGTTCTTTTGGTCCATGCAGTCTAAAGGTATTATAAATAAGGTTTAAGACAAACTGTTGCAAGGTTTGGGATGTGACCAGAAAGTGCTATATACTTATTGTTCATGGGAGAAAACTTTAAACATGCTTCCTGAATTCAAAGAGTGGCAGATGTGACTTGGATTCCATACATTATACTTTTATTGTTAGTTTCATTTAAACTCACTCTCCCTCAGCATGTTATTGTAATAGGGAGATAATACAGACACACACAAAAAAAGTTTTTTTAGAAACCTATTGTAATCAAGGAAAAATATCGCCTACTTTCTGGACTCCTAGTCTTTCTTACAACTCTAGAAATACCCTCTCCTCCTTCCTGATATCCCTACTCATTCCTTTCTCTGGAATCCCTATCTCTGGAGTGTTCCATGATGGAAACTTCCAACTTTCTATAATTTATACCCACCTGACCCTGACTCCAGGAGTTAGAAACCACTCATGACATCTAGAATCTCTCCCCACCCTTTAAACTTTTAGCCTCTGTCCACATCCTCAGATGGTCTTTTTTTGGGATAATCTAGGTTATTTAAACCTTCCTCTACACAGCTACCAGAGTGATTTTCCAAAAGTACAGCTCTATGTCAGCCCCTTGATCCACAACTTCTAGTGGCTCTCTGTTACCCCCAAGATCAAATATGAATACCTCTGCTTAAAACAGAAAGTTTTTCATACCTGACCCCCTATCTACCATTGCAGTTTCCTTACATATTCCCTCTATGCTTGATAATCCAACCAGCCCAGCCCACTTGCTAGTTCCATCTCCTATCTCTGTCAATGCTTGCTCTTCTCCATGCCTCAAACTCTGTCCCTCCTCACCTAGCAGTAAGATCTCTGAGTTAAAGGGTACAGTTGTGCTTCTAAGCGTGGGCATAGTTTGCATTGTCATCACCACTCTTGTATTTCCCACAATGGTATATAAAGGTGAGATAACTACTCACAACTAGTAGCACAGTCTATGGCTGTGAAACAAAGTGACACTAACTAGCCTACACGGGAATCAAGGGAACAAAATCATGACCATGACCCTTCTGGGTCAAGAGCACTATTTGGAGGGTGGAGAGGGATCAGGATCTGTGATTTCATCTATGTAGGAAGCTCATCAATGAGGAAGCTATCTTTAATGAAATAGATAAGCAACTATATACAATACATTTTCTTAAGGAGTTGCTTAGGGCTTTGGGAATTTAAGTGACTTGCTCAAGGGTAAGTAACATAGCCAGTACATGTCAGAGATAAGCAACATAGGTCTCCATAAATCCCAAGCAAATTTGCATCCATCATCATCATCTAGTGTTCATATAGAATTTTAAAGTGTGCAAAGCACTTCACATGTAATCTCATTTGACCCTCACATCAATCCTATAAAGTAGGTGCTATTATTATCTATACTAAGGTACAGAGATGTTCAGTGATTTATCAGTGATCATACAGCCAGTAAATGTTTGAAGCAGGATTCAAACTCAAGTCCCATATCCTATTCATTATTCCTCCCCACCCCCCACACTATACTATGCCACCTTTCAGATACAAAGGTTTAACTGACTGAGAACAGTCAAGTCATTTTTATATAAAAGTATTTCATTTCCTCTGACATCTCATCTTGGTGTATAGGTGACTATGGATTCTGGAAAGCTATATTAGTAGACAGAATACTTTTCTCTTACCAAGTCCTATCAGTTGAAAAGACTTCAAGGATGGTTCCAATGATGCAATACGTTAAACTAAGGGTGAAAAGACTCAACACTACAGGAATAGCCACCAGAGCATGATTGCACTACCCCCTCCACCCCAAGACAAAAAAAAAAAAGGCATGAAGGGAATGTGTTTGTGTCAATGGAGAAAAAACCCACATTAATAAAAACATGAAATGCCAAATCAAGGTTGCATTAAGCCAACATAATCTTGTTTCACTTGAAAGTTTTTTCCTTAATTCTATTAAGTTTGGGGTGCAACAGCCAACAAAATTTCTCTTTTTCATTGACTTGTTGAACTAAGGAACCAAGTCACCAATGATATAAGAAATGCACCAAGTTCTCATTCACAAAGTGCCTCAGTTGTCTGGCTCTACCAGCACCAAGAAGTATTTCAGTTTGGAAAAAGATAAGCAGATTTATTTCCTTTCCAACCATATGCTATTGGCAAATAAACCTCAAATACCCCAAGGCAAGTCCTGGGAAAATCTCAGCATTTTGTTAAGTAAACCGGTCTTGTTTTATGAGACTGCTGTTTCAAGGGTGCCAGTGGCCAAAAGAAATAAATGCTAGGAAATGTAGTAGCTAACATGGTGGCCCTGGAGTCAGAAAGATCTGGGATAAAATCTTTAGATATTTACTAGTTGTGTGGGCGTGGAAAAGTCATTTAACCTCTATGCACTTCAATTTCCCCATCTGTAGAGTGGGGAAGGGGCTTTTAGGTCCTTTCCAGCTTTTGTTTTTATTATTTTCTCTCTCCCTCCTATCCTTCTATACCTGCTGAGAAGGAAAGCAATATGATATCAATTATATCTATGAAATCATGCAAATATATTTCCATATTATCCATATGGGGAGGGGAAGCAAAAAATATAAAGAAAGCTAGAAAATTAAATTTCAATTGAAACTGAGTTCATCAGTTCTCTTTGGAGGTAGATAGCATTTTTGTCATCTTGGAATTGTCTTAGATCATTGTGTTGAGCAGAGTAAGCAAGTCTTTCACAGGTGATCATCATTACAACATTGCTATTACTGTGCACAATGACCTTTTGTTTCTTACTTCACTTAGCATCAGTTTATATAGGTCCTCACATGTTTCTTCTGAAATCACTCCCCTCATCATTTCTTATAACACAATAGTACTCCCTTCACAATCATGTACCACAACTTGTTCACTCATTTCCCAATTAATAAGCATCCCCTCAATTTTTAGTTCTTGGCCACCACCAAAAAAGCTGCTATAAATATCTTTGTTCATATAGATCCTCATCATTTTTCTTTGATCTCTTTGGAAGAGACTAGTAGTGGTATTGCTAGGCCAAAGGGTGCGCAGTTTTATGGCCTTTCAGGAGTAGTTCCAAATTATTCTTCAGAATAATTGAACTAATGCACAATGCCAACAAGAGTTTATTAATGTACCCATTTTTGCTTATCTCCTCCAGAATCTGTCATTTCTGCTAAGTATAAGGTGGTACCCCAGGGTTGCTTTAATTTGAATTTTTCTAATCAATAGTGATTTGGAGCATTTTTCATGACGATAGCTTTGATTTCTTCTTCTGAAAGTTGCCTGTTTATATCTTTTGACCATGCACCAATTGGTGAATGACTCAATTTTATGAAATTTACTTCGTTCCAAAAGTGTTTGAGATATCAGGCCCTTATCAGAGAAACCTGCTGTAATTTTTTTATATCATTGTCTATGCCCACAAGGTGTGGAGCACCTGTGACTTCAAAGGCACATGTGACCTCGTAGGTCCTTGGATACAGCTATTTGACTAAGTCCAAGTTTTATAGAATAAATCATTTTATTAAGGGGATATGTTCTGTGAAGTTTGCATTTAGTGAAAGGGCCACATTGGAGGACCTAGAGGGCCACATGTGTCCTTGAGGCCTCAGGTTTCCCACTTCGGGTCTATGGTATCTTTATTGTCTATGGTATTTTTAACCTAATTTAGTTTTCCTAATTATCTCTTTTAATTAGGTCTCAATTTGCTTTTGCTTTGTCTGAGATCATGATTGCTACCCCTGCCTTTTTACTTCAGTTGAAGCATAATAAATGTTTCTCTAGCCCTTTATTTTAATTCTGTGTCTTTCTGTTTTAAGGTATGTCTCTTGTAAACAGCACATTGTTGGATTCTGATTTCTAATCCATTCTGCTATTTGATTCAGTTTTGTGGGTGAGTTCATACTTTTCACATACATAGTAATAATAACTGAGTAGATTTCCCTCCCTCCTGTTTTCTTCTATTTATCCTTCTCTCGTTATACCCAACTCAGTACACACATGCACATATATGTATATGTATATATATATATATACATATATACATATATATGCACACATACACACCTATATAGAGATAAATACTAGAGATACAAAGTATCTTTAGATAAGTACTAGAGATACAAAGCAATAATTGATCAATAAAACTTTATTGAGTACCTACTATGTGCTAGGCAATAGAGTTACAAATACTATGGACAAAACATACAAAGAAAAACAAGAACAGTACCTGCCCTTAAGGATCTTGCATTCAAAATTAATATGTAAATGGGTACACATAGAATGGATGGAAAGTTGTGTATCTTTTATGTGAGAAAATTTCACCATTCTACTTCTCTTTTCCCAGTGCATCCCTATTTCTTAGTCTTTCATTTTTATGGGCGAGGTCATCCCAACATAATGGACTCATACTCATGTCTTCTATGTTGACTCTTTTTAACTTCCCTAATAATGATAAAGTGGTTAGGAGTTACATGCACCTCTTTCCATACAGGAATGGAAATAGTTTAATTTTATTGAATCCCTTATGATTACTCTTCCATGTTTACCTTTTTAAGCTTCTCTTAAGTCTTGTGTTTGAATGTCAAACTTTCTATTCAGCTCTGGTCTTTTCATTAGGAATGATTGAAAGTCCTTTATTTCATTAAATATCAATCTCTTACCATGAAGGATTATACTGTTTTGATGATTAGGTTATTCTTGGTTGTAATCCTAGATCCTTTGTCTTCTAGAATATCATATTCTTCTAAGGTGGAAGCTGCTAAATCTTGGGTTATCCTAACTTTGACTTCATGTTATTTGAATTGTTTCTTTCTGGCTGCTTGTAATATTTTCTCCTTGACCTGGAGCTCTGGAATTAGGATATAATATTGATGGGGGTTTTAATTTTTGGATTTCTTTAAAGAAGTAATCAGGGGATTCCCTCAATTTCTATTTTACCCCCTTGAACTAAGATTTCAGGGTAGTTTTTCTTGATAATTTCTTGAAATATCATGTCTAGGCTTTTTTTTTATCATAGCTTTCAGGCATTCCAATAATTCTCAAATTGTCTTTCCTCAATTGATTTTCCAAATCAGTTGTTTTTCCAATGTGATATTTCACATTTTCTTCTATTTTTCCTTCTTTTTGCTTTGTTTTTTTTTTTTTGTACCATGATGCCTCATGGAGTCATAAGCTTCCAATTTCTCAATTCAAATTTTTAAGGAATTATTTTCTTCAATGAGATTTTATTTGCCTTTTTCTATATGGTCAAATCTGTTTTTTAAGGAATCCTTTTCTTTTCTTTTCTTTTTGGAAAGGGAAGGCAGGACAATTGGGGGTAAGTGACTTGCCCAAGGTCACACAGCTAGTAAGTGTTAAATGTCTGAGGCCACATTTGAACTCAGGTCCTCCTGATTCCAGGGCTGGTGTTCTATTCACTGTGCCACCTAGCGGCCCCAAGGAATTCTTTTCTTCAGTGAATTTTTGTGCCTCTTTTACCATTAGGCCAATTCTAGGTTTTTTTTTTTAAGATATTATTTTCCTCAGTGATTTTTTTTTTTGTTTCTCTTCCAAACTGTTAATTCTCTTTTTGATGTTTTTCTTGCATCACTCTCATTTATTTTCACATTTTTCCCCTCTATCACTCTTATCTCTTTAACTCTTCCAGGACTTCTTGTTCAGTTTTGTTACAATTAGCATTTTTCTTTGAGGGTCTTCTTCTGAGTTAGTGTCTTAGTCTTCACTACTACCATATTAGCTTTTTATGGTTAGGTCATTCATTTATTTGTTGGTTTGTTTACTTATTTGTTTGCTAGTTTTCTGTCTGTTCATTTTTTAGCCTTGATTTTGGACTTTATGTTAAAGTTGTATTCTGATAAGCTGGGAGTATGAAGGCACTATCTCATGTTTTAGGTATTTTTGTGTTGCTATTTTCAGAGCTAGTTCTGGAAGTCTGGAAGTTTTGGGTGCTTCCAAGGTAGTTTGATCCAGGGAGAGTTGTGGTCATTTCTTTCCTGGTCTGTGCTTTGGTCTTTACCTAAGAAGGGCCCCTGTTCCTTTGTATCCACAAGTGCTAGTACTCCTCTTGGCCCTGGAACTATGACAAGGTCTCCTGCTCTCCTGTAGTCATGAGGCTAGTATTCCTCTCTGCCTTGGAACTGACCAGTACCTCCGTTCTCTTGTGAACAACCATAAGTGCTCCTGAACACCTTAGAACTGTGACCCAAAACTACTTATGGGCAAGAACATTGCAATAAGCTCCAGCTGAATCCAGTGCCAGCAAACAATACCCTGTAATTTTTTTTCTGATCAGTTATCTGACCCCCTTCCCAATTCTGGACTAAGAACTCCTGAAGCTGCTGCTGCTGCTGTTGTTGTCACAGCTGCCACTGAGGCCTGCATATGGCATTCTTGCTATATTCCAGGCCAACTCCACACCCTGGTGTTCTCCTGCTGCCCTCCTAAGTTGTCTTAAACTGGGAAAATGTCTCACCTCAACTTTTTGTTGGCTCTTCCACTCCAAAATTTGATTTGAAGTTTTCTCTTAAAGTTGTTTGGAGGGGAATGGTAGAAGAGTTCAGCTGTTCTCTGTCATCTTGGCTCTGTTCCTGCCCTTCCAGTTCTCAGTCAATGATACCTAGAAATCGTCAATGTTACCATAGCTAGCTGATTACCAAATTACCTCACTTGTTCCTTTCAAGTGCTTATAGGGAAAGATATATATTTTTTTGTTTCTATCAAAAAAATATGTACTCTGGTCCACCTCATGCTTCATTAACCCTGGCTCTCAGACAGGATTCTGATTTCAAAATCTTTATTGTTGGTGATGATGCACGGTAGAAAGTACAGAGAACACAGCATGGTCTTCAAACTCCAGATGGAGCCCATGGTGTCAGCAGTTAGGCAAACCTTGTTTTGACTTGCCAGGGGACTGGATTTGATGGAGAAGTCACGGTTGGAGAATAAGTACAGAGCACCAACCCCTATGTCATTTGGACAAGGGGACTTCTTTTAAAGCAGCACTACAGATCATGTGAAGTGTCCTGAAGTGCCAAAAGCTAATGAGCTCTTGCCCATCAGTGGTTCTCTCTCTTGGCCCTTGCCTTACCAGCATGACTTGGTGTGACATCTGGAAATGAAGTGGCTTGTGCCAAGCAAGATTTCCAGCAGTATAAGAGCTTGGGGGCACCAATGAATTTCTCTATTTTTAGATTTCCTCTTTCTAATTATGCCCTTGCTTTCCAATGCCTCCAGGGCACATGTAGAGAACAAGTAGTCTGTTTAGAGCAACATAGACCAATATTGGAATCATGATTGGAGGGGGAGGGTATGGAATAGAGGAGGAGAGGGCATAATAGAGAAATGGAGAAATTGAGAAATGGAAAGACCACTTGAAGTGAGAGTCAGGAAACCTGAGTTTGACTGTTTACTTTCTACTTGTGTGAATTTATCTAAGCCACTACCCCTCGACGAGCCTCAGTTTCCTCCTCTGTCAAGAGAAGCAGTTAGACTAGCTGATCTGGCCAACTTAAAATCATATAATACCAAGGCTAAATAGATAGGATTATTGTCTTCCTACCCCAGCAGGATAGAAGTGATTTAAAAGATTGATTTTGTATCACACTCAAAAGGTCAACCACAGAAACTCTGACAGAGCAAGATGGGAAGGGAATTCATGAATGTAGGCAGTCTGCCAATTAGTCAACAAGTTTTTATGGAGCACCTACTATGTTGAAAATGTCATGCAAAGACATTTTAATAGAGGTCCTGTACTGTGGATGTTTATGAGCTAGTTAAAGAGCCCACAGCACGAAGCAGAGGTCTCCAAACTTTTGGTGGGAAAAACTACTTCTTTCCCCTGAAATCTGGAGATTACCTGGTAAGTGCTGAAGAATACTGAGATTCTGGCAACAAAAGGCCCTGATTTCCAGTCCTCATCCCCTACTGAAGGGCCAAGACCTACCTGGTAATTAGAGGCAAGGAGAGAATCCTCCTGCAGGAAGAGGTCATGGTTCAAGTCACTTAAATCTCTAAGATTTTCAGTTGTGGAGGATGTATTAACTGTCATTGATAAAGGGACTTTCCTCAACAGGATTTTTTAGCACCAAGAAAATCATAAGTCTGAACCAAAAAGAAAAAAAAAAATATATATATATAAACACACAAACCACCAGGTATACAAAGATCAAAAGGAAATTAGTCCCTACCCTCAAGGAGTTTACATTCTACAAAATGCACAACTTCTCTAATCAATGCAGTACTTCTTTCTTTATTGGTAACAGGCATGTAGGCCACATCTACTCCTCTTCCTTTGTTACCAGAAACCTGAGTTGTCTGGTGGGGAGGAAGGGGCACAATAGTCTAAGCTTCTATCTTCATTGGGAACCCAAAAGACTCTAATGGTTATATTCTTTTTTAAAAATTATTTTATTTTTAATTTATGGTATAAAGCAAGCATTTCTATAACATAATATAATTAAAAAGATGATTGCTCATGAAACTGCAAATCTATTATGTACAATTACCTATTCCTTTTAAATATCTAATAAAGTTATCATGTAAATTTCTTTTTTTCCTTCTTTTCTTCTCTCCCCCACCCTAGAGATGGCTGTCATTAGACACAAATACATATATGTAAAATCATTCTATACATACTTTATTTATCACTTCTTTCTCTGTATGCAGATAGCATCTTTTGTCATATGTCCTTCGTAGTTAACTTGGGTGTTTATAATAGTCAAAATGACTTAATCATTCAATGTTGTTCTTAAAACAATATTGCTGTTACTATATACAATATTCTCTTGGTTCTTCTCATTTCACTCTTCATTGTTTTGTGCAAATCTATCCATGTTTTTCTAAAATCATCAAGTTACAATGGTGACATTCTGAGCATGCTCTGACAAAGAGAGCAGCATCTGCTCAGTGATGGTCAGAGATCTCTGAACTCATGATCTATTCAATTCAAGTTGCCAGGGCAAGATGAAATCTGCCTCATGGTGTTGAAAGACCTGGCCAATGTGGTGGCTGTGACACTGATGATGATCTTTCAAAGATTATGGAGTTTGCGCAGATCTCATAGAAATGGCAAAGAACAAATGTGGTCCTGATTTTCAAAAGGGGAAAGAGGATGGAATCTGCAAATTATAGGCTCACCAAGCTAGATATTCATTCCTGGAAAAATTCTAAAATGTATTGATAATAATAATAGATAGTGTTTATAAAGTACTTACTATGTGTCAGGCATTATTGCTAAGTGTTTCACAAATATTATTTCATTTGATCTTCACATTAATCCTGTGAGGTAGGTGCTATTATTATCCCCATTTTTACAGGAAACTGAGGCAGAGATTAAGTGACTTGCTCAAGATCACACAGCTAGAAAGTGTCTGAGGCTAATTTGAAATCAGGTCTCTCTGACCGGGTCCAGAACTATAACTATTGTACCAAGTAGCTACCTTATATAAAATGGAAGGTATGTGATCATTTAGAATGAGAAGCAGTCATAATGAAGAACCATCAAAGTTTTACCAAGTATGTATCATGACAGACTAGCTTCTTTTCTTTTTTTGATAGTTAGTTACTAGAAAAGTAGATCATGGAAATGCTGAAGATATAATACATCTAAATTTCAGCAAAGCACTTGACAAACTGTCTAAGACTATCATTATGAAGAGGGCAGAGAAATGTGAGTCTGGGTAATTAAGTAAGGAGGTTTCAAATCAGATGTAAAGAGTTAACTTTTTAAGTAATGAGTCAATGTCAACTTGGAAGATGGCTCTAGAAGAGCACCACAAGCATTTATGTTGGTCCTGGGCCATTCAACAATTTTTACAATGATTTAGGAAGAAGTCCTAAGAAGATGATGACGTTAGGCTTAGTATATTTGCAAATGTCATATATCTGGAAGGGATAGTTAACATGTTGTTCAAGAGAATCTGGTTTCCAAAAGGTTGTCACATTCCAGATAATGTTGGGCAAATCAACTAAGAAAAAATGTGATGGAATTAAGTACCAACACTCAGACTCAAACAAATCAAAATCAAAAACAAACTTCACAGCTGTAGAGACAAATGGTAAATATTGTTATGTAATTAAGGTCTTGAGGTTTCAATGGATAGCAAGCTCAGCATGAATCAGCAATTGGAAGAGGTGCCCCAAAAAGCTGATAAAGTCTTAAACAAAATTACTATAGCAGCAGTATTGACAAAAGAAATGGCATTGATGAGACTGATGATGTTCCATATTCCAAGTTTTACGTGATTTCATGGGGCAGATCAGTAAGTCCTAATCTGCTTCTATTCCTACCTCTGTGATGGGAAGGGAAGTAACAGTAATCTACTTTCCTTCTGGAAAAGTGTGTATAGTAAATTCCATATACATTTATATTTATTTATACACATATACATATTCAGTTGTGTCTAGCCATTTGTAGCAGCAAGCACCCCAATATCCCCAGGGTAGCTGCCAATATAGGTTCTTAGATCTGCTTTTCAAAAGGAAAGCAACTCAAAATGGGTTAACAAGCTTGCTTTAATCAAACAAACATACATTACCTAGTTCAGGGGAAAAAGGTCAGCACCCTGAACTTCAGAGTTACAGAACTTACAGATCAAACAGACAGGCTTCCAAACTGTCCCACCATTATATCAATACCAAATCACAGTTACCAGAGAGGGAAGCATCAACATCTGGGTTTTCAAAGCCGGGGGGCTCTCAACAACGGCTTCCCAGAGTCTCATCTGGTCAAATCACACAACACTTCTCAAAGTGAGCCCCCAAGCAAAGCCTCTCCTCAGGGCTTATATAGCCTTCTCCTGGCTCAGAGAATGTAACAACCTTGTGGACCCACTGCCCAATCACAAAGTATCAAGGTATGGGCTTTCCTGAAAAACAAGCCTCCCACCACAGGCTCCAGGTGCACTTAAGCTAGGGGCAGGGAAGATCTTTAAATCTGCATTTCCATTACACCATTCATGACCCCATTTGGGAATTTCTTGGAAAAAATATTGTAATGGTTTGCCATTTCCTTCTCTAGCTTATTATATAGATGAGGAAACTGATGCAAAGAGAGTTAAGTGACTTGCCCAGGGTCCCATAGCTAGCAAGTATCTGAGGCCATATTTGAACTCAGGAAGATGAGTCCTGACTTCAGGCCTGGAACTCTACCAGCTGTGCCCACATCTATACATAAATGTGTGTGCATACATAAATATAAATGTATATGAATATGTGTGTATGTGTATATACACACACACATATATACACACACACATACACATATAATTTATACATAAATGAAGCTGGGATAGATATATGCAAAAATATATGTGTGTGTGTGTGTGTGTGTGTGTGTGTGTGTGTGTGTGTGTGTCTCCAATCTAAAGTGAATTAGATGGGACTAAACACAGAGATTGGAACAATTCATTTGGTGTCAGGGCCTAAATTCACATCTATTTATCAGTCAATTTAATTGTCTCCATCTATATGTTACCACCACCACCAGCAACTTGGAAGGTTGATAAGAAGTCATTTAATTACACAGGATCCTAGGACTTCAGATTTATCACCTAAAGACACCTTAAAAGTTATTGAATACCACTCCCTTTGTTACTTTGTTTGTTTGTTTGTTTCAGTTCAAATAATCTGGGCCCAAAGAGTTTAAGGGATTAATTCCCTGAAGTTGCATAGGTACTAGCAGAAATAGAATTCAGACCCAGGTCTTGGGACTTATATTACACTACGGTGCCTCTGAAGAAGCCATGGTTTCCTGCAGGTATAGAATGGGGTCAATAGAACCATAAGATTTAGTTCACCAACAATCTTGATTATATTTTAGTACAATCTCTTCATTTTACAACGTAGGAAAATAAGGCTTAAATTGAGGAAGGGATTTGCTTGACAGTGTACAGCTAGTAAATAAGGACAGATATTGAGAATAAACACACTTTCAGTCAATCAACAGCATCCATTTAGCACCTACTATGCTAAGCACTGGAGATACAAAGAAAGGAAAAAAGAAAACAGCATGGTGTTCCATTTTTATTAAGTCTGAAAACAGCTTTTTCTTTTCCCCTAACATCTTTATTTCATCTTCATAAATCTTCTCCAGTCCCTGAAGCCAACAGTATGAAATCAGTATCAAATTTTATCTGGTAATGTAAGCTCTATAGGCTGGTCTCTTTCACCTAGATGGAGGAAGGGCCATCTATAGATAAGGACAACCAAAGTGCCTGATAAAGATGTATAAATCTAGGCTGACACTAAATGAATTCTAACAATCTTTTTGTTCAGTCACATCTAACCCACTTTAGATTGGATAGAAAGATAGATATACACACATACACATATGTATATACACATATGTATGTATCCATATAATATAGATACACACACGTGTATGTGTATGTATGTGCATATAGAATATAGACACACACACACACACACACACATCCCTTTGTTCCCTTTGTCTACCTTAGTTTAAAAGCACACAGTCCCCAATAGTCTCCTGCAGTTTACTGTTTGAATTTAGCTATTTGTCTAGATTCTCATATTTATTGCCTGTATGGATTCATTTTCTAGAAAATGTGGTGAAAATGTCCAGTCAAGAAGGTGTTTCAGCAGTCTAAAAAATCTGGGACCTGGGATAGTGATATAATATGTGCAACCATCTTGTTTCCACACATCTAGCTTCTTTCTTGTCTAAATAAGTGTTTTGCTAATTGTTTCCAAGCTGCTAATAAACCCTATAGTTGAACCAACTTATTGTGAAATAGTTCTCTATTCTTTGAAATCTCAGGCCTCTATCACCTATGAGTTTCCAAGAAATCTGTTCTTTCCATGGGTCTACCAACTCCTTCCCTAAAATCTCTTTTTGTTCTAGTTGAAATCTTTTACATAAAAATCTCCCTTTTCAACTTTCATCCAACTCATTCTCCCTCTCATATGTTGCCAGGCATCTGTTTCTTCTCTGCTGTCTCTACTAAATTAATTTCCAGGATCCAAGAGAGTTGTCCAATCTCTTGGAGAAAGCAATACCACAGATATTCCCCATTTTCCCAAGGTACATTCAGTTACAAAATCCAGTAATGTTTCCATATACTAATAAAAATAATAATTACTCACATTTCCATAATGCTTTGTTTTGATCCTTTGAGTTAAGTAAAATAAATGTTATCAAAAACAATTTGGAACCATGCTAAAAATAACTAACTAGCTTATACATTTATGCCCTTTGACCCAGTGATATTACTATGAGGTCTATGCCCCAAAATAATCAAATAAAGAGGGAAAAAATATCTACAAAAATATTTCTAGCCATTCTTTTTGTAGTGGCCAAGGACTGGAATAAGGGGGTACCTGGGGAATAGCAATCAAATTAAAGTATGTGAATATAATGAAATATCATTGTATTGTAGGGAATGATGAAAGTATACTTTCAGAGAAAACTGGGAAGATTTGTATGAACTGATACAGAGTGAAGTGAGCAGAAACAGAAAATCAATTTATACAATAACAAAAACATTATAAAGGAAAATAACTTAGAACAAACTTAAGAACTGTAATCAATTGTGTAACCAACCATGATTCCACTGGACCAATGGTGATACATGTTATCTCTTTCTGACAAAGAGTCAATAGATTCAACATGCAGAAAGAAACTAGTTTTGGACATGGCCAATGAGGGATTCTATTTGATTTTTTTTTTTTTGCCTATGTATATTACCTAAAAGGTTTTATTTTCCTTTTCTTTCACTGTGGAGACAGGGGAGATAGGAGGAAGAGAAAATAAATGCTTATAAATATCATTTTACAGTAGAGAAAACTAAAAATCAGAGAAGTGAGATGGTTTGTTTTGATCTGGAGTGTTGGACCACAAATTGGTTGCTCTTTCCACTACACTCGATCCTTATAATGGATAAGAATTCAATTCACCACATAGCTGACTCACCTCATTAGCATTATGCCTGGAACTAACATCCTCCTTTAGAACTATTTGTTGTAAACATGTGCCATTCTTTGACTTACTAGAGCCCAGAAAAGTGATGGACCAACTAAGCACGAGAAGACAAAAGCATCCGTTTCTGCGTTAATTGCTCTGTTAACTAAGGTGCACTTTCAGTGATGTGCCTTCATGATACTCCCTTGTGCACATGGTATATAATTAATGCTCAAAAGGGAAGAATTGGAACTCATTAACTATGATCATGAAAAACTCTTCTGTCTAAATACTATAAGATCTGGCTCTTTAAAAATTTCCTATTTATGGCAGAGATGGTACATGTAGTCATGCACGGTGATGGAGACTCATACCTCAACATCAGAGTGATAATTTTCTTTCATTCATTCATTCCACAAACATTTATTAAATACCAACTATGTACAATCCATTGTGGTAGGTGCTGAAAAAAATTTCAATGCCAAATTATTCATGGTCCCTGAACTCAAAGAACTTATAATCTTCCATCTTAACATCAGGTTACTTACCTTCTTAATGCACTAAGAAAACTTGGGGGTAGAGTTCCAAAGCTGAGTGACTTAGCTTCTATAGACTATGGTCTCCAGAGGTCCAGTCAAGAAGGTGTCTCAGTGGAATCTTACCATCTCTCCCTCTCCCTCAGCACCTTGCTTTTATCAGCAATGACCTTTGAGAAGCCTTTTGGTACAGTAGAATAAACATTACTTTTAGAGTCAGAGGACCTGTGTTCAAATCATGGTTCTGTTATTTACTATCAGTATGACCTTAGGAAAGTCATATACATTTTCTTGGTCTCACTTTATTCCTCTGTAACATAAGGGTGCTGGACTAGATGATCTCTGAGATTTCTTATAGCCCTACATACATGATCTTATAATTCTATGCTATCCTAATTTCTTTATTTGATGGCTTCATTTCAATACTGATTCGATTTGTCCTTTCTATAGCATTTCCACTGTTGGCCTACCCCTACCTAGTTGTGGCTGCTCTCTCCTCTATTAAATTTAAAGACGTGTTCCTTTTTTCTCCTAGCTCTCTTACCTCTCTTCTGTTTATTTTTCTAGTACTCCCCCATTAAAGTAGGAGTCTACAAAGGATCTTGCCTTAGTCTTTTCTCTCTACCTTAGCAATATCTTTCACTCTCAGGGATTTAACTATTGCTTCTATTGAGATAGTCTCCCAATGTATGTTTCAGGCTGACTTCTCTCCTAAATTCCAGTCACAACCCTAGCTCCCTATCAGATATTTTCACCCAATAGTGACACTACAACTTAAAATTCAACATCTCTATGCCTCTGTCTCTATCTTTCTGTCTTTCTCTCTGTCTCTCTCTCTGTCTCTGTCTCTCTGTCTCTCTCTCTCTCTGTCTCCCTCTCTCTCTCTGATATCCTATTCTTTGTGACTCTATTTGGGGTTTTCTTGGCAAAGATATTAGAGCAGTTTGCCATTTCCTTCTCTACCTTATTTTACAGATGAGGAAACTGAGGCAAACAGGGTTAAGTAACTTGCTTAGAGTCACATAGCTAGTCAGTGTCTCAGGCTGGATTTGAACTCAGGAAGATGAATCTTTCTGACTCCAGGCCTAATGCTTTATCCACTGCACCACCTAGCTGTTCAATATGTTTAAGATTAAATTTATTATTCTTTCTCCCAGGTAGGGAATGGATAACTGACCCCAGAGACAGAAAGACATGGGCTCAAGGTCTACTCTGGCCCGTATCTGCAGTGTGATTCTGAGCCAGTCATTTGAGCTGTCACTTTGCAACTCACTAAAACTAATTGTAAAGAATGTACTACTAAACATAGATAGAGGAAGTTTCCTTATCTGGTCCCTATCCTTTATTTCTAAACATGTTTCTTCTAATTTCACTAATTCAGTATGTGGTTATGACCATTCACTCTTTCACTCTCTAATCCATTCTTAAAAATCATACCAGACATTTTTTACTCTTATACATGGATCCTGTCATATCCATTTGTCTGCACAAAAATCTTCAGTAATCCTCTATTATAGAGTTCAAATTTATCAGAATTCAAGGACCTCTCCTACTTGGCTTTCCCAAATGTCTGGAGCCTGGTCTCAGATTACTCCCTTATATGTACTCTATGCTCCCATTGAATTTGACTGTTTTCCATTCATGCCCCATCCCCGGGCATCCCTGCCCTGAAGCCTTCTCTTTATTCCCTTTGCCTGGAGTCTCTCTTCATCCTCCTCATCTGTTGAATCCTTACCCATCCTTTAAAAGCTACGGCAAGTGCTTTTTTCCCAAGAAACCTTTAATCTACTTCCTGAGACCTTACATGGCAAAGTGTAACTTTCATCCAGGTAGGGACCCCATCTTATCTAGCCTTTGTAAATCTAGCAGAGTGTTCTGTAGACAGTAGGTACATAATAACTCTTTCCTGAATTTCAATTCCTCACCAAACTGGTTGGGATTTCCAGTCTAGGTAAGTCATCATCCATTTTACCAATGAAAATTAATGATGTATCTATTTTGTGTAAAGTTCTATGTATAAAGTGTATGTGTAAAGTTCAAAGGCATGGTTCGTGCCTTTGGAGAGCTTGCATTTCTGTTGGTGAGATAATATAAGCAAGAAATAATTATAGTATGAAAAGCATGTGATTAAGTGCCATTATGGCACAGGGGAAGAAAACTGACTCTTGAATCAGGGGACCTGAGTTTAAATCCTAACTCTTCAAGTTACTCTGTGTGACCTTGGACAAGTCACTTAACTCCCCAAAAACTCAGTTTGCTTATCTATAAAGTAAGGTGATTGGACTAGATAGTTTTGTTTTTCAGCTGTGTCTAACTCTTCATGACCCCAGAGACCTCTGTCCATGGGGTTTTCTTGGCAAAGATACTGGAATGATATGTCATATCCTTCTCCAGCTCATTTTACAGATGAGCAGGATTACATGACTTGCTCATACAACTAGTAAATGTCCATGAGTTTTTCTGACTCCAAGCCAGGTGCTCTATCAATTGCACCACCTCACTGCAGCTTGAATCCTTCCAAATTAGTCCTGGATTGACATTGCTAGGATCTTAAGTACCATATGAAGTTAGAGGAAGAACTTCCTGAGATGATCCCACTGACTGACTGATGGATTGGCCATAGGAAATTGGAGCTGAGTTTTGAAGAATGGGAGGTTCTTATTTTGGGGTGGGGACGAAAAGCTGGAAAAAGGTTTTGCACAAAGGTATACTGGCCAGATGCTTTGGAACATAATTTAGCGAAGGTGGTCAGCTCCTAATGGAAACCTGATCTGGAGCAAGGTAATGTTTCAAGTGATTGGTGATTATTCCACTGACCTGGATGAGGGAACAGGATCGTGCCATAATCATCTCCTCTGGAATGAGAGAAACCACCTGCCCCCTCCTCACTCTCTCCAAGTCAAAAAATCTGGTCCAGATGAGTAGGATTATTTTCTGCAAGCTATCTAAATTCTTACCATCTCACATCAAATTCATTCTGTGGTTCATTTCTCCCCAGGCCAGATTTAAGCAGCACATTACTTTCTAAAACAAATTCAATTTATTTTATTCTCATTTAATGTATCCTTGAATTAAATAAATGCAAACAAGGATAAAAGACCTGAGTGTAGAGAAAGAAAATCATGGAGGGAATAGAGAATCCTTTGTCCATAAACCTGCACTTCTGAGCCAGCAAAGGGATCAGGACTTCACAGGCTCAAAGAAAGCTTCATACCCTGAGCCTGCTGCAAATTGTTCATCACAGTGAAGGCAGCTGGTGATTCCTGGATCTTTTTAATATCTGCTTCCCACTGGAAATGGGAGGCTGTCCACTTGAATAGGATGGGGATTGTAATTGCTGGTTTGTCTGCAGCACACTGACGTCAGCCTAACGGAGGAAGAATGTTGATTGCTTAATGATTATCACTGGCCAGCGTTTAGCTTACATTAAAAGAGAAACCTTCCCCAGATCCTGCTTTTAGGGGGCAGTCTGGCCCATTATCTTCTTTTTCATGATAATTTGTAGATGTCTCTGCCTGGTTCAAAGGGGGCTGCTATCGAAGGGCTCCAGTCCTGATGATGTGTACAATAGAACTGGTGCCACAGACTTCTAATTGTAGGGTCCATTTCCTGGAGAAAATTAATTCCTATTACATTCTATCTGGCAATGGGGGAAAGGGGGGAGGGTGATGAAGTAGAATGACACTGCTATTCTATTTCTGATTATCTCTAACTTCTTTCTTTAAAAATGAAATAAATAAAAAGAAAAGAAGGAAGGAAGGAGAGAGGGAGGGAGGAGAAGAGGACGGAGGGGGTGAAGAAAGAAAGAAGGAAGGAAGAAAGGAAGGAAGGAAGGAAAGAAGGAAGGAAGGAGTAGGGAGGAAGGAAAGAAGGAAGGAAGGAAAGAAGGAAGGAAGGAAGGAAGGAAGGAAGAAAGAAAGAAAGAAAGAAAGAAAGAAAGAAAGAAAGAAAGAAAGAAAGAAAGGCAGAAAGAAAAGAAAGAGAGAGAGAGGAAGGAAGGAAGGCGAGAGGGAGGGAGAACAGAAGGAGGGAGGGGGTGAAGAAAGAAAGAGGAAAGGAAGGAAGGAGAGAGGGAGGGAGGAAGGAAAGAAGGAAGGAAAGAAAGAAGGAAGGAAGGAAGGAAAAAAAGGAAAGAAAAGGAAAGGAAAGAAGGAAGAAAGAACTAAAAAGAAAAATAGACATAGAAAGAAAAGAAAATAGAGACTTACAGTGCTTAAGTCTTTAATGACATAACTGGGGGGCTTAGTAAATACTTGGTGAATGAATGAATGAAAGTTGTGGGTTTTTTTAGTAGTTACTAATATTTACACCTAAAGTCCTGGGTTTGAATCTTGTCTTTATTATTTATTCCCTATGTGATCTTTTACAAAGTTCCTTTCTTTGGACCTCATTTTCAGCACCTATATTAACAAGTGAATGAGCTAGATAAACACTAAAGTCCCTCTACCTGCTGTTTATTTGTCCTGGTCCCACAGGTGATGCATCAGACTAGGTCTGGGAAGAACATTTGTCTTTCATTATAGATCCAGATGGGGGAGCCCTAAGATATTTTGGCCAGTAAATCAAAGCTTTAGCATTTATTTCGGGGTGGCTAGGTGGTGCAGTGAGTAGAGTGCCGGCCTGGAGTCAGAAGGATCTGAGTTCGGATCTGGCCTCAGACACTTAACGCACACACAAACAAAAACCTAGCCGTGTAACCTTCGGCAAGTTACTTAAACCCAATTGCCCTGCAAAAAGCATTTATTTCTCTTTTCTCAGTTGGGGAAAAAGTGGGGGAGAGATAGACAGAAAGACAGAAAGATAGAAAACTGGTGCTTACTGAATGCCAAAAGCAAATGCAAGTAATATTTTCATGGCTTGTTGTACAGAGACATAGCATCAGATACCCAAGTGCTTTTCTTCTTCCTACCTTCCATTAAAAAAAAAAGATGGAATATTAGTACAGTGGAAAGATCTGAAGTCAGAGGATCAGCATGTACATTTTTCACCCATATTCACTGCTTGCTGCCTATGTGACCTTGGGTAAGTCACTTACCCTTTTCTAGTTTCAGTTCTCTTATCTGAATAAAAAGGGGTCAGAGTAGATGAATGCTAATCTCTCTTCCAACTCTAAATCAATAATCCTATGACACGTTATAAGAATCATAGATCAAAAGTCCCCTAGAAGGGACATATTGTAAAATATTGACTATATGATGGTAGAGTTGAAAGGGAGAGACATTACTAGCAGGACACAAAAAAAATGCTAACATTCAGGGGATTTGTTTCCTCCCTTATTTGGGCTTCAGTGTTTCCTACTTGTGGCAACCACCATTCATGTACCTTAACTCACAATCCTCTGCTGGGAGATGTGGAAGGGACCTTAGTTTTCAAAGGCCAGTCTCAATTTTTACAAATGAACAAGAACTACTATTACATGGAAATTTCTCAACTGCCAATGACCAGGTCCTTAATAATAACTTTGTGAGACATTATATTTGATTCTCTGTAGTAGTTATAGCAACCTTGGGTCACCATGAAATCTCAAGTGTTTTTTTATTTCAAAAACCATTGATTTTTAACATGAGACAAGTTTGTGTTCTTAAATGTAATGATAACCCACTTTTAAATGCATACTATATTGTATATGCACAATCTTCCTCTTTATACGGATAATATACAGTTACATGTAATAGTGAAAGATCTACTAAGGTATATTTAGCAATAAATTGATCAAATTAAAGGCAGTGTTTAGTTGAGAATGACAAAGGGTCAAATGGGAAGGCAGAAATAGCTGTTCACAAGGTGGGACAGTTGAATGCCAAGTATTTAAAGTTCTTTATCAAAGCTCTGGCCCTAACTTATCTTTCCAGCATATCACTCCCATTCACACACTATACTGTCTGATTATTCTGGTCTTCTTTCCGTTACTGACACAAAATTCTTCATCTCCCTTGCCTCCATTCCTGCCTTGTTGATGTGAATTTTACTGTTGAGGACTCTGGAACTAAAGTGTTAGTAGGAACAGTCGACCAAAAGGGCAGGGGTATGCTGGAGCCAACTTGAACCATCTTTGGGAGCTGTGTTAAATTTTCACCATGAGCATTTTAAGTGTCAGAAATTGGCACAAGCTACAAATTGGGGGTTGATTTGTTTGATTGTCTAGATTTAAGAAAGTGGTGGAGAGGGGCAACTAGGTGGCGCAGTGAATAGAGCACCAGTCCTGGAGTCAGAAGGATCTGAGTTCAAATCCCTTGTCAGACACTTACCACTTACTAGCTCTGTGACCTCGGGGAAGTCAACCCCAATTGCCCTTCCTTCCCACCTCTAAAGAAAAAAAAAGACCAAAAAGAAAAAAAAGGAAAGTTATGGAGACAATGTTAATGACAGATTAAAATTATAAATGTGTGGTATGTATGTGTGAACATATTTTTTTCCCCAGATAGCTAGTTGTTAAGTATTGACCAACACATCCCTGCACAAAGCTTAGCTCAAGAATCATGAGAGTAGTACTCATAGCAGCCAACCTGCCACAGTGAAGGCACATTAAGGGTCAGTGTGCTTGGGTGCAAGTAAATCAGATCCATGCTACATACATATATACTATAATGGAGAGAATGAAAGCAAAGGATTCTGTTAGATTACTACAATAGTAAGTAAAATGGAAACCCATGGAGAATAGGAGCCATTTCCCTTTTGTCTCTGTATTCTCAGAGCACAGCACAGTACCTGGTGCCCAGTATGGGTATTTAATCAATGCTTGTTAAAATGAAATATAAAAGATAATGCTTCTACAAGGGTGGTGTCAGTGGGGATAGAGAGAATGAAGCCAGATGCAAGAGAAAATACAAAGGTAGAATTTATAGAATGCTTAGCAACTGGTTGGTTATGGCATTCTGAACCTGGGTTACTGTTTATTACAGCCTTAGTTATTATAGTATTTCCATAGCATCATTTTATGATAGGGCATATGGTTGTGTTAATAAATGCCATAAAATAAGATCAAACCTCATGGCTGTGAAATCCTTGCTTTGCAATGGAATGGGAATTAAATCGTATCACTTACTATATAACTTGGTCACAGGCAGGAAAACAATCAGGAGGGCGATGCAGATGGGGGAAGATTAGAATGTTGCTTATTCGGGTGATAGGAACCATTCACAAAAGCTAGAAAGGAGTGTCAAGAGAAATCTAGGGTTTTGCCCTTGTCAGTTCCTTCTCTGTGATCTGCCAGCCATCAAGGCAATTCATCCTAATTAGCCAAATCTGCACAGTGGGTTTTGAACAATTGTAACTTAATGGGAGAAATAATGGGTATAAATGAATTATGAAATATAGAAAGATTCTAAGTGTCTTCAGGATTGAACATGCTAGCAACATCAGCTAGCAACTGTCTTTGTGAGTTAGCAAGATACTACAGTTTTTAGATAGAAGCAGTTTTCTATACTGGAATAAGCATTGGATTTGGAAATGATGAAGCCTGGATTCAAATTCTGTTTCTTCTACTTATTAGGGCAAAATATATCACTTTCCTGAGTTTAAGTGTTCTTATATATAAAATGAGCATGTTGTGTCCTAGAACGTCAAAGATCCCTTCCAGCCCTGATTTTCTATTAGCAGTGTTCTATGGTCCCTTTAGGAGGCAGCCAGATGACTTGGTGAATAGAGTGTTGGGTCTGAAGTCAGAAAGACCTGAGTCCAAATTTGACCTCAGATGCTTACTAGCTATGTTACCCTAGGCAAGTCACTTAACCTCTACCTTAATCTAATGGAGAAGGAAATGGCAAAGCATTCCAGTACCTTTGCCATGAAAACCCTATGACTAGTATTGGCATGCTATGGTCCATGGGATCATGAAGAGTCACATATGACTGAATAACAATAGCAGATGGTCCCCTCAAGCTTTCATGTTCTAAAGGGTCCCCTCTAGCTCTAAATTTTCCAAGTCCCTTCTTGCAGGGAGCAAGGGTCTGACGAGGCAATTCCTAGTGACCATGGAAGGGGAGGCATTATTCAGTTCCTCACATAACTTTGAGAGAGTGTGACCAGGGCAGGAAGGGGGCCAGGAACAAGCAGTCTGCTCAACTGGCTCTTCAGTGCCCAAGAAAGTATATGATCCAATCAATGAGTATTGTTTTCATTTTTTTTTCTTCTTTAGAGGGGGAAGGCAAGGCAATTGGGATTAAGTGACTTGCCCAAGGTCACACAGCTAGTAAGTGTCAAGTGTCTGAGGCTGGATTTGAATTCAGGTCCTCCACTGACTCCAGGGCCAGTGCTCTATTCACTGCACCACCTAGTTACCCATTCTTTTCATTTTTTAAGCAACTGTACAGTGTTGTAAGGATTTTAAAGGTAGAAGGAACCTTGGAGATCATCCAGTACAATGCCAGATAGTCATGAAATTTGGAGCTGGAAAGGACTTCCAAGAAAAAAACTAACCCATAGCATGCATCATATAGAAAAGAAAACTGAAGATGGAGTGAATTACCCAGGATTACATGGGGAAGACTCGAGAGGGCTGAGATTTGAACCTATTTTCTCTTACTGCAGATATAATATATATTTAATTAATAATAATAATAATAATAAATGATGTTATAATGAAATGTAATATATAATTATTATTCTTATCACTATCATTTATATAGCTCTTTAAGGCTTAATCCTCACAACAACCTTGGGAGATAAGTTTTATTATTATTAGTCCTGTTTTGAGTTGGGAAATCATTCCACTGAGTATTCTATTCCAGTACAACCCAATGCTTGTAGGGCTATGTTGATCACTACATGGGTTGGGACAACAAGAAAAAGACAGATTTTTTTTCTTAACAAAATGTTGTGTTCATCCCAGTCTTTTCAGGTGTATTACACATTACTCCTCTCTATATACTACATTCCCATAAAACTGGTCTATTTGCTTTTCCCTGAACTCTGTGGTCCATTCTTTCCTCTGTACTTTTGCCCAGACCTAGAATATCCTCCCCTTGGACTTTCATGTCCAAGAATATCAAATCCTAGCACACTTCCTGCCACATAGTAAGGTCTTAGTAAATGCTTGCTGGATTGAATTGGATTTCTATCCTCTAACTGCCTTCATTGTGATATTATTGACCATTTGAGAACTCAAGTATATAAATGTAGAGCTCCTCAGAGATAGGAACAATATAGATTCATTTGATTCACATCTGGAAGGAAATTTAAAAATCATCCCACTTGGGGTGGCTAGATGGTGCAGTGAATAGAGCAACAACACCGGAGTCAGGAGGACCTGAATTCAAATCTGGCCTCAGACACTTGACACATGGATAGTAAGTCACTTAACCCCAATTGCTCTAAAAAAAAAAAGCAAAAAAAAAATCATCCCACTTGTCCTTTACATTTTACAGAAGAAGAAACTAAAGTTCAGAGAGGATCAGTGACTTACACAAAATCATAGGATTTAGTACGAATGCAAAAACAGAACTAGAATGGACCTTAGAGACTCTCCAGTTGAAATAACTAACCTTATAGAGGGGAGAAATGGGTTCAGGGAGTATAAGTGATGTGCCCAACATCATTCCAGTATTGTGTGGTAGCAAAGAGAGTCAGTGTTTAAACCAGATGTCCTGGCTCTAAATGCAACATTCTTCTCACTACAACACGCTGGGATTCTTCAAGTTGATCATTATTTCCAGAATATGGCAGTATGCCTAACATAGGATCATAACAGAGAGAAAGCTGAATGTTCAGTGCTAGGGATTTGCAAATATGAACCACCCCAAGCTATTTGGATGTGCATGAGGTCATGCCCCTCATTGGACAGATGCAGGGTTGGCAATATTCCCTGTCTAAACTTGTTCCCTGCTAACAATGTACAAATGGGCAGCCATGAGTTTTCCCTGATCTCCTATAGGGAGCCCCAAGCTGCCTAGCTATGAGAGTGGACTAGAAAGACAAGGCTCTTCAATCTGGGAAAATGAAGTCTGAGCAAAAATGGTTAGTTGATAGATAACGTCACTCAGGGCATGGAGAGGTTGAATTTGGACTTGCTCACTAAATCCTGGTGTAGGAGAGGTAGGTGATTTCACCTTGAAACTCAAAAGAGGTCAATTTATGGCAAATAAAAGAGGGGAGAACAAGAGAGGGCCTGGGTTCAGATGCCAACTTTGTTATTTATTCCCTCTATGATCCTAGTCAAATCACTCACCCTCTCAAAAAGGGAGAGGATAAAACTAAATGCTTTCAAAGGTCCCTGCCCGCTCTAAATTCTATGTTCTCATGAAAAGGAAGCCTTCCACCATATAGTAGTGGTAGGCTTGTGGCATTCCTATTTCCCTGGGCTGCTACAGGCTTCCATAATGCCCCCTCATCCATTCTATAATGCAGTCAAGTTAACCTGCTTGAGGTTCCCCAGCCAGGGTTCACTGTCATGCCTTTGTGTAAGCCAGAAGAAATCCTGGATCCCTTCAAGGATCACTTCCTATACCAAGCCATTTCTGATTTACTCAGTTTTTAATGTCCTCACCTCCTAAAACTGCTCTGAATTATATGTGAATATATGTATATTTGAGATACATATATATATATTATATTTACTTATTTATGTATTTATAAATTGCCTCAGACATTTACTGCGTGACTCTGAACAATTCACTTAAATTCTCTCAGCCTCACTTTCCTCATTCGTAAAATGGAGGCTTTCATAGCACCCACCTCACTGGGTTATGAAGAGGAACAAATTACATATGTAAAATATTTTGGGAACCGTAAAGTATTACATAAATACTGCTGGTGTGACAGTACAGTGTCTGACACATAGTAAACGCTTAATAAATTTGCGTTGATTATGTAATTGAGTGATTGAATGTTCTCATCATTCTCTTCCTTTAGAAAGTAAGCTCCTTGAGGGCAGGTACTATTTCACTTCTCTTCATTTCCCTAGCAACTAACATGGTGCTTAATAGATGCTTATTTAAACTGAATTACAGAATCATGGAGCTGCAAATGATCATCTATGTCAGCCTCCTCCTTTGAATAGGTTCAAGAATAAAAAAATTCTTAATTAAATTAATAAATTAATTAATAATAATAATAAATTAATTAATTTTAAGTGACATTGGTGCAGCCTGTTGTTGCACTTGGTGGGTAATTCATGAGATACTTTAGGTGCCAGAGTCACAGTAAAAACCCATATAGTCTCCTGACTATTTTTCTTAATCCCACAGAAAGATAGAATGCTATTTTAAAATTAACTCTAAGAGAGGGGTGTAATATATAATTCCCTCTAGGACCCCCACTCTGTGTCTTCACAATCTCCTACTACAGTTTGATCCTTTATATTTACATTTCACAGGAAATTAACTCTCTATAACTGTACAGTATTTTAAATATAGCTAATTTAGTAAATATAAATATAGCAAAATGAAAAAGGAAACTGGTAAGTGTTCCTTTCATGGTCATGGGTTTGACCAACCAACTCCCAAAACCTCCTGTCAGCATTTCCTTTCTGAGTACCAAGGATATATTTTCAAAGCACTTAAATTCCCTAAGCAATCTCTACCCCCATAGGAAAGATCAAAGGAACAGACTACATATCTGGAACCCACGTATAGTTGACTCAACAAGAAAAGAAATGAGGGAGGGGAAAAGAGTCACCCTTTTTCCCTTCTTGTCCCTTCTAAGCTCCACCTTCCCCAGTGTTATTAGTACTGACATCTTTAACCTCAGGGTCAAAGCAATGCTTGCCTCAAGTAATTTCTATTCCTCAACATACAATCTCTTATGGGCCATGGTCACAGAAGAGTCAATGGCCACCATCCTCATGGTTTCTGTGTTATTCTCAGGTTTAAGAGCAAAATGGCAAAAAGTCAACAGCATCTCATTCAGTCAATCCCTGTGATAGGCCATGGCTGGCTCAAGTCAGTTTGATAGCTTAGCTTCCACATAAAGATAAAATGAGAAATGTGCTTACTTAGCCATTAAAAAAGAAAGACTGTTCTGATCAGGGAAAGGGTAACCATCAAGGACACAGCATGAATTCAGTTAGATGTAACTTACTCAACCAGCAGCTGACTGTGGCTCAGATCATGAGCTTCTTATGCAAAATTCAGAGTTAAATTGAAGAGAGTAGGGAAAACCATCAGACCCTATAGGTATGACCTAAATAGCATGCCTCGTGAAAATGAAGTGGCCATGATGACTAGATTTAAGGGATTAGATCTGGTAGATAAAGGGCCTGAAAAATGGACAGAGGTTCACAACATCACACAAGAGACATCAGCAGCAACAGCAACAACAAAAGCTTCCCAAAGAAAAGGAAGAGCAAGAAAGCAAAATGTCTGGCTGATAAGTCTTTATCTTTATCTAACTGAAGAAGGAAGGAAAGGGAAAGGGAAGAGAGAAAGGGAAAGACACAACCAACTTAATGCAGAATGCCAGAGAATAGCAAGGAGAGATAAGATTTTCCTACACAAACAATGCAAAGAAATAAAAGAAAACAGAATGAGAAAGACAAGAGATCCCTTCAAGGAAATTAGAGATTTGAAGGGCACATTTCATGCAAAAAATAGGCATGATAAAAGACAAAAATGGTAGGGACTAAATAGAAGCAAAAAAGACTAAGAAGATATGGCAAGAATATGCAAAAGAACTATACGAGAAAGATTTTAACATCACCAATAACCATGATAGTTTGGTTACAGTTCTAGAGCCAAACATCCTGGAGAATGAAGGCAAGCGGGATTTAGGAAGTACTGCTACCAATAAGGCTAGTGAAGGTGATAGGAGCTATTTAAAATCCTAAAAGATGATGCTAGTAAAATACTGCATTCAATATGCTAGCAAATTTGGAAAACTCAACAGTGGCTACTGTATAGGAAATGATTAATTTACATCCCAATCCTAAAGAAGGGCAATGACAAGGAATGTTAAAATTACTGAAAAATGGCATTCATTCCACATGCCAGCAAGGTTATACTTAAGAGTCTGCAAGCTAAGCTTGAGAATTACCAGAAAAGCATGCTGGTTTTCAAAGAGGCAGAGGAATTAAAGACCAAATTGCCAATATTCCCTGGATTATGGGGAAAGCAAGGGAGTTCCAGAAAAACATCTGCTTCATTGACTACATTAAAGTCTTCAACTCTGTGGATTTCAACAAAAATTTACAAATCCTCAAGGAGGTAGGAGTACTAAATTATTTTACTTGTTTCCTGAAGAACCTGCACATGGCCAAGAAGCAACAGTTAGAACCAAACATGTAATAACCGATTGCTTTAATATTGGAAAAGAAATATGATAAGGCTGTATAATGTCACCTTATTTAACTTGTATGCAGAGTAAATCATGAGAAATACCAGGCTGGATGAATCAAAGGCCAGAATTAAGTTTGCTGAATGTCATATCAACAATCTTAGATATGCAGACTCTGATGGCAGCAAGTGAAAGAGAATTAAGAAACCTCTTGATGAGGGTAAAAGAGGAAATTGTAAAAGCTGGGTTGAAGCTTAACATAAAAAAATACCTAAGATTTTGGGAATTGGCTCCATCATTTCCTGGCAAATGAAAGGAGAAGAAATGGAAGCAGTGTCAGATTTTATATTCTTGGACTCAAAAATCACTGTACATGGCAACTGTAGTCATGACATTAAAATATACTTGCTTCTTAGAAGGAAAGCTATGACAAATATGGACAAAAGCAGAGACACCACCTTGCCAACAAAGGTCCATAGAGTCAAAACTATGGTTTTTCCAGTAGCAATGTATGGCTATGAGAATTGGACCATAAGGAAAGCTGAGTTCTACAGAATCAATGCTTCAAATTGTTCTGAAAAGAAGACTTTTGAAGAACTTGGACAGCAAAGAGATCAAATCAATTAATACTTAAAGAAATTAATTCAGGCTTTTCACTATAAGGTCAAATACTGAAGCTGAAGCTTAAATACTTTGACCACATAATGAAAAGATGGGATCATTGGAAAAGACCCTCATGTTCAGAAAGATTGAAGGCAAAAAGAAAAGGGAACAGCAGAAGATTAAATAGATAGATATTTCATAGAAACAACGAAAATAAGTTTGGACAGACTTCAAGAGATAGTGAAAAGAACCTGGAATATAGTCCATGGAGGCAAGAAGAGTCAAACATGACTGAACATCAACAACAGCCAATATTCCTCCACTCTGTCTTATCCATGAAAACCTGAGAGAAAAGTGACACTAGCCTCCTGGGGGACCTGCCTTTGTACTTAGCCCATCAGGTAGCTATATCAATATCCAAATCTTTAGTTCCCTAAGCCAACTGTCTTGATGACAGTTTCAACAGCTTTTAAGGAAAAATGAGCCAAGGCTGTAGCAGTAGACCTTTGTATGTATATTGCTTCTACTACAATCCCCAAGGGCAAAAAAAGGGAAAAAATAAAAACAAAAACAGAGACCTAAATTTAAATCTTATTTCTGTTCCCTTCTATTACCAAGCTTTACCCCAGGGTGAACACTCACTCTCTTTCCCTATGAAGAAAAGGGGAAATCACAGTGATTATTGTCAGTGATCTCTGACAAGTCACTCTCTCTCTGTCCTCAAGTTTTCATTACTCAAGCCCCAAGATAAAAATTTAATTCAGAATAGGTGAGGAAAGCACTGCATGGGTACTGGTTACACATGTATGCTAAGTCTATAATGAGTATTAGATGGTTAGGAGGTTAGGTTTAGGTCAGGATCCAAGTGTGTGAATAACTCTAATCTCCAATATCATTAGCTACATTTCTAATTGGTAAATTCACAAAGCAGCCAATGCATTTTATAGCTGGTCTACAAGAAGATTCATTAAATCATAGGATTTAGAGCTAGAAGGGATATTTGAAAGCATTTAGTCTAACTCCTTCATTTCATCAGTGAAGAAAGTGAGGTACAAGTAGGGCAACTACTCATCCAAGGTCACACCAGGTAGTAAGTAGCAAAATCAAAATTAGGGAGGGCAAACAAGAGCTGGTTGTGAAATTTTCAGTGTAAGCATTTGTAACTCAGAAATCAGCAAATACTACAAATCAGGGCTTGATTTATTATTTTGTTTATTTTCTATACTTAAGAAAGTGATGAAGAAAATCTTAGTCATGTAGATTAAATTTAAAAGTCTATTATGGTTACATTATTTCCCAGAGAGATGGTTGTTAAACATTTACCATCACATTCTTGACTAAAATCTAGGTTTTCTCACTGAAAACCAACAGTCTACTACCTTGTACTATCCAAATCAGATATTTCCTCAGGATTGAGGGTAAGATTAGGATCCTTGTTGCTTAGTAAAAATTGGTGGCAAGGCAAAGGGGTATTTACTCTAATAGAAATGTTTATATTAAGACAAGGCTTGGATACCCTTGGGAGAGATTGATCTCTATTTTACATTTTGGACTCCCACTCTGTGGCCATGTTTTCCTGAATACTTTTGTTCAGCCTGGACAGCAATGGCTCATGTTATTTAGAAACTGATTAGCAGTATTCTAGAAGGATTCAAGAAAGTAGCACAACTATAAAGCAGGATGTAAGGGGGCTGAGTACAGAGGAAGAGGGCTTTAAAAGAAATTGGCAATGATGCTACCCTGGGCAATCAGCCATTCTAATGAAAATGTGTTATGTTGGGCCTCACATTTCATTGCTTCTCCTTCAGCTGCTAGGTGTTGTTTTTTTTTAAACCAAGTAGTTAATTTTCTAGGATGCCTATAGCGTTAGATGTCTTACTAAAATGTACTTCTAAGAAGAAATTGGGGGAGGCTGACATCCTATAATCATACTATAAAATTAAACTGGACTAAGGAAGGTTATATCTCTCTTTCTTTGTCTATGTATATATGTATACACATATATGTATACATATGCATATGTATATATGTACATATGTTTAAAATAAATATTTCCCCTTTAAATAAAAATAACATGTGATCTTCAAAATAACCAACATCTTATGGGTGGGTGGTAGGGGTGAGCAGGCACTATAGAAATCCATAGATTCCAAGCTCTTACCAGCACAAATAGTAAGCCATTAATAAATACTTGTTGAGAGGAATTAAATTGAATCCCCTTAATGCATATTTGAACCACTGCTTTAAAAAATAGAGATGTATGATTGATCTGAATTTAAAATACCGCCATTAATTCTGCAGAAGTCTTGGGTGCCTAGGGAAGACTAGGGAGAGAAATGTAGATTGCCAGGCCACCCACAGATAGAATTGTGTATTATGGGATCATAGACAGAGACAAAGGGATCTTAGGGACCATCAAGTCTAACTCCCCTCCAAACTTGTTGGAAGTAGGTAAGTCTTAGTCAACACTCTCTCAGTTCAATTTCAATGCTGGGACAAAATGAGGAATTTAAAAGTCATTGGAGACTTAACAAAAGAAGATCTACTCTGACGAACCATAGCAAAGCTATGCAACAAGGATACTGTGTGACTCTTAGCTTCTCTGGGGACAGCTCCTCTTGTCTCTGCATGGAAATGCATTTGGTCCCCAGGGCAGGATATGTTGAAGGTTACCATCACTCTCATGGTATTCAAGGATCCAAATCAGAGAGATACTAATTGCACATAATGGGGACCTTTTGTGGCCTAAAGTGACCAGGAAGCTTACTCAAGAAAGCAGGGGCCAATCATGTCCCAAGACAGCTTGACTACTTTGTAGGGAAAGCTAATTCTTAGTGCAGGAAATGGGGCACATTGACTCAACTATAGCTCTCATTTTATAGACAAGGAAAAAGAGGGTCCAAGAGGTTAAGTGATTTATCCACAGATGTATTCCTGAAGATATCAACTTTTAGATAATCGACTTTCATAAAGTGACTCCTATTTTAAAGACATAAGAAGCTGTGACTTGAATGAATGCTCTGGGATTTAGTGTTTAGAAGGGATTGTTAGAGATTAGTCCACCCTCTCTTTTTGCATATGAGGAAGCCAAGTTTTGGAGAGATGAGGATAATTTGTCCTAGATTCCAAAACTAGTAAATTATAGTCAAGATTCAAAACAAGGTCTCCTTCTGTCCCCAAAGCTCTAAATGAAGCACTTTCCCCTCCATACCTTTAGATCTCTTCATTAGGAAAAAAATTAAAACCTTTACCTCAGAGTTCTTAACTTGGGGGTCCCAGACCAGTCTGTGGGTAAATTTTCAGTAAGTCTATGAACTTGAATGGAAAAAGAAATTATATCTTTATTTTCCTAACCTCTAACTGAAGTTTAGTATTTCCTTCAATTACTTAAAAATGAGATTCTGAGAAGAGCTCCACAGACTTCACCAGACTGCCAGAGGGGTCCATGACACACACAAAAAATTAAGAACCCCTTCTCTCGTTTGTTATTATTGTTTGGTAAGAGTAAAAATCATCCACATTGTTTTCTTTTGTAAACATAGTTTTACATATATTGCCTTCATTTTAAATGGAGGACAACAGCCCATAGAACTAAGCCATATTACAGCTGGCTCTCTGACACTTTGCTGAGGGAGACTGTTCACAGTTGGTCATTTTTTGGAGTTTAGAAAAAAAAAGTGACTGCTACTCCTAGCCTGATTTTTTGTTTTGTTTTTAATTCATTTTCCTATCTCTGCCTTCTTATTTTCCACTGAACTTTGCTTACTCACGGAAGTACCCATGGCACTGTGCTAAGTACTGAGGATACAAAAAAAAAAAGGCAAAAGACAGCCCCTGCTCTCAGGAGATCATATACAAGCAAGATGTGTACAGGATAAATTAAGGATAGTCAATAGAGGGAAGCAGGTACTAGCATTAAGGGGATTGGGAAAGTATTCTTATAAAAGGCTCAGGCTTGAAGGAACCCAGGGAGGCCAGGAGATAGAAATTAGGGGGAAGAGCATTTAAGGCTTAGGAGATAGATAATGAAAATGCCCAGAGCCTGAAGACGAATTGTCTTGTTCAAGGAACAATAAGAAGACCAGTGTCACGAGACTGCAGAATATCTAGGGAAAAGCCAGTTATAAGGAGACTAGAAAGATGGAGATAGCCAGGTTATGAAGGGCTTTGAACACCAGGGAATTGTATATTTGATCCTGGAAGTGATAAGGAGTCAGTGGAGTTTATTGAAAAGAGGAGTTACAAGTTCAGGCTTGTGCTTTAGGAAAATCACCTCAAGAGCTGATTGGGGGATGGAATAGATTGGAGAAAGGAGGATGGAGTGGGGGTGGGACTTGAGGCAGCAAGACTAATCAGGTCACCACAATGGTTCAGGAGTAAGTGATGAGGGTCTGTACTGGGATGGGGACAGGATCAGAGGAAAGAAATATGAAAGCTACTAGGAAAGGTAGAATTGCTAGAACTTAGCAACAGATTGTTATGGGGGAGAAGGATGTGAGGGTGAGGAGTCTAAGATGGTACCTAGGCTTCAAGTCTGTGTAATGGGAAGATGGCAGTGCCCTCAACAGTAGTAGAAAGGGGAAAGCTTGGAGGGGGTGGAGGTGGAGGATAATGATTTTGAGCTAAGAGCAACTTTAGATGTCATCTACTAGCCTTCTTCCCTTTTTTTTTCCCACAATCAGTTGGCATTAATTAAACACTTATTCCAAGTCTAATGCTGTGTTAGATGTTAGGGGATGGGTGGGGTAGACAAAGTGTTTGTCTGTACAGAGCTTACAATATAGATGGGAAGAATAACACACATCTCAGAGGTGGGAGAAACCATTAGTAGCCATCTCCAATTCCCTCATTTTATAGAGAAAAAAACTGAAGCCCAGAGAAAGGCACCAAAAAGTGAAGTGCTTAAGTGATCACACAGGTAATAGGTAGAAGAGCTATCTGTCAGGTCCCTGGGGAAGGACCTGACCTCCTGTGCCTCTTTTTCTGTATCTGTAAAATGAGGGAACAGTACCTGAGGTCCCCTTCAGATTGAATTCTGTGCTCCTATGATTTATTTCAAAGTTCAGGAAAGAGCTGTGGAATGAGCCAATGTACCCAGGGTCACCCAGATGGTTATTATCAGCTGGAGACCTTTAGTCTCTAGGGTCAGGGCTCTTTCCCCACACCATGCAAAGATGACTACAGAAAAAATTTAAATCCCACACTGGGACCAAGCAGCCACGAGAATCTTCTATCTGTTCTGATTGGAAACATAAAATATTTCAGACTTCTTAGTAACTTTAAATCTAGAGACTACCCCCCCCACAAGACTTTCTAAAACCTGTATAAACTCTGTTTCCCAGTTGAAGGAAAATCACAGAATTTGTCAGAGACAAGTTGCATCAACGATTATGTATCTTTCCTCAGAAAAGGTACTTCCTGGCTCTTGGCCTGTTTTCTCAATTGTAAAATGAGGGAACTATAATCAGACAATAACAACAAATATTTGTTGAGTACATGCTATGCCCTAGGTACTATGCTTAGCCCTGGGGATACAAAAAAGGAAAGGAAAGAAAGTCTCTGCCCTCAAGGAGCTTACAGTCTAATGGGAGAAAACAACACAGGAGAGGAAGATGGAAAGAGAGGGGAACTCCCATGGGTTTCTTATTCCACAGAACTGAGACTTAATAGAGCTACAGATGGAAAGCAGAAAATTAGCTGGGCCCTGAGAATCCAGATCCACTCTACTTTGCATCTGTTGCTCTGTCTAGCTTCAACTCCATGGAACAAGCTGCCCCGTCTAAACTCACCACCAAGCTGCTATTTCAAACCTTGAGTGATATCCCTCCCTCACCTCCTTTCTCCTCTGATCAGAGGACCAAACTCCTCCCAATGCCTTCCTTTATAGAGAGTAAAAACTGTACTTTTGGGCTCACTCCATTTTGTATCCGTTGCCCTACATAGTCTCAACTCCACAGAACAAGATACCCCTACACTAGGTACTGTCTTATGTCCCCCCCCAACACACTTTCCTGCCTCCTGTTGTGCATTGTCTCCTCCTTTAGATTGTAGGCTCCCTGAGGGCAGGGTCTGTTTTTCTTTTTACTAATTGTATCCCCAGATCTTAGCACAGTGTTTGACCCACAGTAGGCACATAATACATGTTTATTGGCTTAGATTGAATTGGCCCCCTGTAAAAGAAACTTTCCATCTTCCACTCCTCCAATCTGAGGGGAGAGAAAGCTGAGGGAGTTGAGAAGGAGCTGAGTGTCAGTTAAATAGCATGACAGGAAGATTTCTGGTGATGAGCTCATCCTGAGAGTTTTCTGTTCTGTGGAGTTGAGACCAAGAAGAGTGGCAGATGCAACGTCATTAGTAGGTTTCTATAAAACAGATACTGACATTCAATTCAATTCTGACATTCAATGAGATCAGGTTGTATAGTACAAAGTTGAATCAGTTTGATAGCCATTCATGCTGATTATTTCTTTTTGAGACATCACCATTCACTCAGTCTCCCATATGTAGCATTGAGGCTATATTTGACTCATCACTTGGAAGTAGTCACGTGGCATAATGGATAGAGTGCTGAATTCAAATTCCTCCTTACTAGCTGTGTGACCCTGGGCAAATGACTTTACTGTACTTCTAAGCCCCAGTTCTCTTGTCTATAAAAGGAGGATAATAATAGCAACTACTTCACAGGGTTGTATGAAAATCAAGTCAGATAATATATGCAGAGGTCTTTAGTTCAATTCAGCAAGCATGTATAAAGTGCATAGGATTTACAAGGCAATGTACTGGCAGTGTGGGCACAAAGACGTACGTGACATAGACCCTTACAAGAAATAGAAATGGAAGAAAACTTAGGAATTGTCTGGTCCATTTTTGTTGTTGTTGTTCAGTCATGTCCAACTCTCCATGACTCCATTTTGGGGTTCTCTTGGCAAAGATGCTAGCGTACTTTGCTAGTTCCTTCTCCAGCCCATTTCTAGTTCCAGCCTCTAGATGGGGAACTGAGGCAAAGAGGGTTAAGGTGACTTGCCCAGGGTCACACAGCTAGTAAGTGTTTGAGGCCAGATTTGAATTTGAATTTGAATTCAGGAGAATGAATCTCTATCTACTGAGCCAACTAACTGACCCCATCTAGTCCAATAATTGACTTCTTCATGGAGAAAATAATACTTGCATTTTCTACCAAACTGGGAGGCAACCCAGCTAAAACAATATAATCATAGTTATATCTTGATGCATAGATATATAAATAGATAGATAGAAAGCATTCTATAAATTTAGAGCTATTAGAATTAGATAATCTTCTAGACTCACATCTATGGTTTTAGGATGAGAATGATACAGAAAGAGTAAAAGTAGTGGCTATTTTATGTGTGTAGTAAATGAGACTCAGAGAGGTTAAGTTATTTGACCATAGTCACACAGGTCAGATGTAATAAAGCCAGGATTCAAATCCAAATGCTTTGAAAGGAAAGTAAGGTTCTTTCTATTCCATCACTAGAAGCTTACATCCAAATAGGAAGAACAGGTAGATAAATACTCATGATGCAAAGTGGAATGAAATAAATACAAAGAAGACCAAACATAGGACCTTGAGAAAGTCAGGGTGGGAGAGATCACTTTATGCGTGAGGAGTACATGGACAGTGGGTAGGAGTAGATGAAATGGGGGAGGGTCTGCTATTGGCTGTGAAGAAAGGAAGGGATTTCAACAAGCAGAAATGGCGGAGAGAACACTGCTGAAGCCATTCGGAAAGTATGAACAAAGGTACAGGTGTAAAAATGAGCAGGCTGAGAGGCCAAAAGGGGGAGGGGTTCTAGTTGAATGGGAACATAGAGCAGAGGAGTAGAAGGTTTTAAAATCCAAATTGGCTCCAGCCATCCTTCCCCAAGCTGTTTCCATCAGAGTTTCCAGGTGCTGGCTCCTGCCCACCCTCAGGGGAATTTTGCTTGTTAGTCTGTTTTTGTTTATTTTTATTTAGCTACCAGTAAGTTATCCCCCCCCTCCATATGAAATTCTTTCCTAGGTCCCAAATAGACTACCATTGGATAAAATATTTGCAAGTTCTTGATCAAACAAAGGAGTAGTTGAAAGAACCCTGGATTTTGAGTCTAAGTTTGAATCCAAATTCTGCTATTCATGGCTTGTATGACCTTGGGTAAACAATATTTCTTCTCTTGGCTTTGGGTTCCTCCTCTATAAAATGATGGGGTTGGAGTAAGGTAGGTAGGCAGTGAGGGAGCAAGCATTTATTAGATGCTTCCTACATACCAGACACTGTGCTAAGTGAAGGGGCTACAAATACAAGCAAAATAAAAGACAGTCCCTACCTTCAAGGACTTTATAGTCTAATACAGAGAGATAATGCATGAGCAGTGGCAGGGAATCAGGTGTGGGAGGGGAGAGGGCAGATGTCAAGCCAGGGCATGGTATCAAAGCCTGGATAGTTAGAAGCATAGCTGGGAAAGGCATGAAACATAATTAGCCAAGGCCCATCCCCAAAATGGAGGACACTGAAAGGAATTCACCAAGGGGAGAAAAACGGAAGAGCTAAGGTAAGCTCCAAGGAGAGAAGAGAGCTTAGTCATAGCTTTGAAGTCTGGAGACTTTGGAATCTGGAAGAATGAAGGGCCTGCCTGTCCCCAAATAGAGGGCAATTTGGTAAGACAACCAGTACTGAGAGATCAAGAAAGGGCTAGGTCAGGGGTAGGGAACCTGTAACCTCAAGGTTTCATGTGGCCCCTTAGGTCCTCAAGTGCAACTCTTTGACTGAATCCAAACTTCACAGGGCTACACTTAAGGACCTATAGGAACACATGTGACTTCAAGGCTGCAGGTGATCTCTAAGGATCACAAGATAATAGATATACAATAGAACTAGAAGGGGCCTCAGGGACCATCTAGTCCTACCCCCTAATGTTGAGTAAACCAAGGACCAAAGAGCTTAAGTGAATTGCTGAAAGTCACTCACAGTAAGCCTCAGCTCAAGGATTAGAACTCAAGTCCTATGATCACCACCACAGTAAGATTCCCTCTAAATCTCTCACTCCAAATCTATGCTCTGAGGGTGAGCATGAGCTTGTGTTTATAATAGCACTTGATCTGGAAAGAATATGCCCCTGAGAGCAAAGCAACATCCCCACTGTACACAGTGGGAGAGAGATAGATGACTGTGGGACCAACCAGCAGTGCCATAATGTGGAGCTGTTTCTTATCTTTCCTATATGCCAGCAGATACACCAGGGGCTGCTGTCATGTCCCCATGGGGGTGATTTCCAAGATGAGAGTTTCTGTCCTGAGTCAAGGTGAGCAGATAAAATATATTGAATAAGCTAGTCTCCATGACAGGCAGATGGTGGTGATTGTTTTTATCCTTCAAGCCCCATTACTGATATCTATGCTGCAGCTGTGCAAGGCGGAAGTGGAGGGGGTGGGGGAATGCATCTGCACAGAAGAAATTCTATTACCCAGAAGGAAAGGGGGGCAAGTAACAACAATAGTCTCCATTAGCAAAGATTAATTGATTTCCTTTTTTAAGTTCTCTATGAGACCCCAATTAGAAATAATAGGACCAAGATGGAAAAAAAGAACTTCAGGCTATTAGATTTCACTCTATCTGAAGTATGGAAGAGGAATAATTTTTTTTCTTCTTAATTCATGACTAAATGGTAGTGCTTAAAGCAGGGAATCTGTGGCCAGACAGATTCCAGTGTTAATTAGACAAAGGAATCTAAAGAATTTGTCACCTAAGAAAAGCCCTCCAGTTTGGAATGTCCTTGTTATGTCTGGGCCTGACACTCAGGATGCCTTTCCCTTGATACCTTCCCTGCCAAACAGGCAGATGAAACCCCTTTGAGATGATGGAGTCACCACTAAATTAACAATTGGTGACTATGCTGATGAAAAATGAAATTTAATTGATGCTAAAATAGTTTGATTAAATTATATAGATAGGCAATAGAGAGTATTGAATTCATTGTCAGGAGTCCTGGGTTCTGTTCCTGACTGCTCCTGGGTAACATGGTTCTCTGAGCCTCAGTTTCCTTATCTGAAAACTGGGAATAATAACATTTGTGCTACCTACCTCAGTACCTTCATTTGTGAATTCACATGTAAGATATTGTTTATCTCTATAAAGGCAGCTATGTGGATAGAAGATAGTGGATAGTGGGACTAGGTCTAGAGTCAGGAAAGCCTGAGTTCAAATCCCGCCTCAGAAACTTATTAGCTATGTAACTATAATGTTGATGAGATGCAAGATCTTTCCCATCCATTAATAGGCCTCAGGTGGAGCCCATTAAGGGAAGCTTGCTTAGAGGGGCTTGCTTGTAGTAAGGCTTTCACAATTTTTGCTAATTTCTAATTAGGCACTGAGTATGAGGGTTGTGATGTTGTCTGGCTCTGAGAAGTATAAATATATATATACACATACACTCTGAGTTGGTATGTTGCTTTGGGAGCTTGCTTATGAGAAGGATCTTGTGATTCCCTGGTCAAGATTCTGAGTGGCCATATGTCCAGAGCTCCCCGACTGCTCATATGTAAGGGCTCTCTACATCCAGAGATGTATGTAAAATGCATAGTTGATTCAGGCAGTCAGAGCCCTGTCTATTGGTCTTTATTTCTCTGCTTGTATTTTCTCTGTTTGTATTTTCTTTGAAGTTCAGGATGCTGACTTTTCCACTGAATTAGTGAATGTAAATAAAAGATTGTTGACCCCTTAAACAGCTATGTTTCCTAGTAAAATAGATCTAAGAACATGTGCTAGCAGCCATCCAGTGACCCTCCCCCTCTGCAAAGGGATGGAATCAGAATATCTTCTCATATCTCTTCCTTCAAGATATACTTGTCCTTTATAATGTTGCAACATTCTCTCTGGGATTTTTATGACTATCATTTCCATTTATACTGTTGTAGTCATTATATATATTGTTTTCTTGGTTCAATTCCTGTTATGTGTGAAATCTGGAGGATAAACTACATCATCTCATATCCCTTCCCTATCTGAAATCCTGTTATTCTTATAATCTCAGGCTTTGTCACAGAAAGCATTGCTACCATCTGAGCATGAAGTCGTTCCAGTGAGACTAGGGTAATGAACCATAGAGGAAAATGTGAAACGTAGAAATACTTTGAAGGAAGAAAAGTTGGGACTAGGTAACAGATTGAATATGTCAAACAAGCAGAGAGTCAAAATGAAAACCAAGGTCTTCAACACCAGACCTTGTTCAGTCAGAACATTGGCCAAACAGGAGTTGTACCAGTCACAAAATAAGATAGTTGGCAGGAAGGTAAGGTGCTTCATCAACTTTATCAGCTTCACTGAGTTTGAGGCAAATGGGCTGCTTCAGCCTGTGATTTAATCATCATAATAATTAGGATGAGAAGGGGGAAATCACATATAGTTTCTTAGGAGATAGAATTGTAAAGGTCTTTTATCTTCCCCACTTTTCTTATCTATGAGCCCTTATCCACAAACAAAATAGGTATAGTCAATGTACTAACAATAATAAATTGTATATATGTGTATAAATGTATTTTTATTTGCTTTGCATTCACTTGTTCCGTCTTGTTTCTTTTATAGCCCAGAACTACCCCCACTCCTATTGGGTCTCCCATAGCTTTGCTATGGCATACTTTTCATAAGATCGTAGATTTAGAGCTGGAAGAAATTTTAGGAATCATCAAGTTCAAGTCATTGTGTTTTCTTCCTCTTACAGACGAGGAAACTGAGGCCCAGAGAGGTTAACTGACAATAAAATTAAACTGATTTACATATATTTATTAAAATAATTTGCTATTTAAATTAAAAATTAAATTGAAGTCACAAACAGCTAATAAGTGTCTGGGATGGCATTCAAACTCAAGTCTCCTGACTTTAGGTCAAGCATTCAACCTACTGTATTATGCTGCCTACACAGCAGCTATTCAATTTTTTTTCCTAGACTCCTCTTTTTCAAAAGCATGGAAGTCCAAATATGGATGAAGACTAGAAAACTTGTTCTAAATTAAAAGCTGTGCTTTCTTGAACGAGGGTCCATAAAATGCCAAAACACTTCAGAAATATATCTTCCCAAAAAGGAAAAAGAAGCTCAATTAATAGATGATGTTGTTGCTTGCTCTTTCTTTCATTGCCCGAGAAAGACATCTTGTTTCCTCTTCTATCACACAGCAGACCACAGCTGCTATTCTCTAGTTCCTCAGGGAGGGTTTGGGAGGGTGGGTGTAATAGATTAAATACCTACTATGTGCAAAGTGATATTTTAGGCCATGTGAGGAGATACATAACTTAAGATGATATAGTCCTTGCTTCCAGTGAAGCTGACATTAATAGAAAAAGGAGACTATAGAAACAGAAATAATTATGCTATTCTCTATCACATGGTAAGGGCATTGGAGAGATTTAAATAGTATTATATGATGTTCAAGGGAGAAGACAGTAGCTGAGGCCAAGGGATGGTAGGAAAGCTTTAGGGAGGAGGTGATCCTTATTTTGGGTAAGAAAGGATTAATAGGAATTTAGCTTTAAAAAGAGGAAGGAAAATATTCCAGCAAATGGCACAGCCAAGGGGTGAGAAACTCAGGCTATCAAGGTCATGATTTTGCCCTCGGGTCAATTCTAATTATCTTGTACATCTAATTATTATAGAGTCCCTTTACACTAGCTTGAAATAAACTAAGCAAAACAAAATACTTTCTCAAGAGCCTCAAGGACTAACAAATAAGAAAAGAAGCAGAGGTAAGCATTCTGTACTCTATAGGGTTATACAAAGCCAGGTTATCATTTTTTTAATATTTTCATATCAACCTGTAGAACCCACTAACATTATCAATACTGCTGAGGAGGAAAAAAAATTAAAAGACGTAACTTCCTTTGGCCAACAAAAGGCAGCCGAACCACTTTTCAAGGTCACTTAAATAATCTTTTAGGATTCTTACAATGGCAAACACAAGGGGTCAAGTTTTTTTTTTCTTCCCTATAAGGCAGAACTAGCAACGATGGATAAAAGATGCAGATAAGATTATTTAAGCTTGCTAAGGAAGGGGAAAACTTCCTAATAATTAAGATTTGTCCCAAAGTGAACTGGGCTGCTTCTAAAGGTAATTAGTCCATCAAGACTGGAGGTAATGGAAACCAAATGTGTCACTTACTGAAGGGTGATGCAGAAGGGATTCCTGTTTAGGGATGGATTTGATTAGATTCCCTCTGAAGTCCCTTCCGATTCTGATATTCAGTGATTCTGTATTTGGACCCAGACTCTGATTCTAAACAGGAATCCTAACTCTACTAGTATCTCGCTATATGACCGTAGGCAACATAGGTGATCTAAAACTTACAGAAGAAGAATGCAGATGTCCAGATAGGTGACACTATGACTCCACACTAGACTTGCAACATATATTCTCAATTTACATCCAACTATTCCGATTTTGCTTCTGTTTCTCTCTCCATTGAGCCTCACCCAATCCCATACTACCCCTCCCTAAGGTTACTGGGTTTTCTCACATCACTATATCTTACTACACAATGCTACTCCAGTGCTCTTTTATATCTTCTTTCTTTTGAATAACATATTTCTTTCCAAATTCATATTCAAAGCATAAATCCCATACTAAGCCTCAAGGATTCCTACATGATCAAATTTGGCTCCTTGCATCTGGTTTACTCCACGTATTATCCATACCTTATACTTTTATAGATAAACATCTGGAACCATGGGTTTTAGCATTGGCTGTTTTCTTGAATATTGCCTCCTGTGAATTACTGTTCTTCTCTTCTGCCATTCTTTTTGTCTGTACTTCACATGCTGCTCTCCATGGTATGTGACTTGGCAGACATAAATGGGCAGGGATTTTTTCCCCCTTTCCTCTCCCTATTTTCAGTTTAAATTGATCAGATTCTGAAACTATCAGGTAATATCTGATAAAGAGCTGCCTAAAAAAAAGCTATAGCACATAGAGACAATGGAATATTATTGGACTATGATAATAATAGCTAACATTTACACAACATTTTCTGTTTGTAAAGCTCTTTGCAAATATCTCATTTGATCCTCATGAAAACCCTGGGAGGTAGATGCAATTATTATCTACATTTTACAGATGAGGAAAAAGAATCAGAGTTTTAGTGATTTACCCAAGATCACACAGCTAGTAAGTGTCAGAGATCAGATCTGAATTCAGGCCTTTCTGATTACAGCTCCAGTGCTCTATCCATGGTGTCACCTAGCTGTCTTTAAGAAATGATGGATGTGAGTAATTCAGAGAAACATGGGAAGATTAGAAGGAAAACATATTGATATGTGAACAATATTCAATTACTACAAAAATATAAATAATAACAACACAAATACTGACAAATTGTAATGAACATTCTTGACCTGGGAGTATTGACAATAACACCCCCCTCTGTCCTGTCAGTAGATTGGTATGAGGACTATGCTGTTACTGTGTAAATAACTTTTTTTCTTTCCCACCAGAAGGATAACTTGGTGGAGGGTAAAGAGGAGAGGAATGACCATGGTATTCAAATAGAAGATAAAAACAAATTTCCAAAATTTGAGGAAGGAAAGTTTCAGAAAAGCATCGTTTTCCCCCTTGGTCCTTGTTAGGTACACCCTATCCCCAGACAAGGACCCAGCATCCCTATATTTTAAGCCATAGTCAATAAATCCAAATTTTATTCTCAACTGTAATCTTCTCAGTTCCTCTATCTATGCTAGAGGATGAAAAATCATTTATGTTACTGCTGTTCCCCAATGTAGACATCGTCATTTCTTCCTCGATATTATTTAATGATCTCTCTCCTGAAGGTACCTACAATATGCTGATTAGAACACCAGTTCAGACTAGGCTTACCAAGATATAAAGGCTTTGGGTATGGTTCCAGTGTTTGCATATCCCTCTCTCTTCCAGTGGCCAGCCTAGATGGTTTCAGAGAGATCCTAACTAGATTGACCAGAGGCTGATGGGGTTTTTAGCCACTGAAGATCATCTACAAAGGGGAAAGATTGCAAGCTACATCAGTGAAAGGAGTACTAACACCAAGAGATTCACAAGTCCTTAAAATACTGAAATAATTTTTCTTATTATTGTGTTGCTCTCTTCCCTCTTCACCTGCCCTCCTCTACTCTTCTGATCAGCATTACATTCTTCATTCTACCAATTGTTTCCAAAGGTATAAGTTCAATGGGACTTACTTCTTTCTCCCCTCAATACATTCCCTGAACCTACATGTACTTATATTAAGGGAGAAATACTTCGGTCACTTTATAAACCCCTAGTGTCAGCCATTAGTTATATATGTGACTGACATCTCTACCCCCAATAAGCCAGAGGATCTGTCTGGTTATTTACACAGAGGCAGAATGCAAAGCTACAGATAGAAATGTCAATATCGACACTTGTATCAACTGAATCTCACCAAAGATACTGAGGATAAGTCATGAAGAAAAGGCTCTTTCATTCTCTGTGCTAGCATCATGTACACTATTAAAAGCAGAAATAGCAAACATTTTAGTTCCAAAATTAATGTTATAAAGGGAGATTTCTTTTTCTTAGGCTGTTTTGGCATCAGATTCTTTGAAAAAAAAAATCTTTCCTAACATGTGACTTGATGAAACAGTAGGGGAGCTTTCTTTCAAACATTAGCACTGAAATAGCACTTTCCCTTGGCTCAGGTATTATCGGCTATAGAAGAATACTTCCCTAAATGGTTAAATTTTTGCCTTTTTGTTTTTTGGCTAAAGAACTCAAGTTCCCATTCAGGACTGCTACAAATTCCACCTGGAGTTTAAGGAACACATTTGAGGCATTTTCTGGCTGTTGGGTTGATACAAATCTACATTAATAATGCTGTAATTTGTCACAGCTCCACAAAGCTCAACTACCTAATAATAGCAATACCTTTGTGAGGGCTCACTTCATGCCCCTAAGCAATTTTTCAAATGTTTTGGATGAATCTGTTTCAAGGCTATTCAACCCAAGTTTTCTTCCTCCTTAATTATCAAACATACTTCTTTTTTTTATTTAAAAAGAAATTATTCACAAGGCAATGGTAATCCAGAAGTTACGATTCACTCACTCCTTTATTACCAAAAAGTCTCTGTTAAGGCAAACCTAAGATTACATGACCAGTGAGAATCCTTCCAAAAGTTCTTTCCCTGTAGCTATGGACTGGAAAGAGCCCCAGAGAACCTGTTCAGTGGACCCTGTTCTTTGTCACATCTATGTCATTAACTATCTATGTAATTTGGGGTGAATTAGCTGTCCTGTAAGGTTATGGTAAGGAAAGAGCTTCATACCTTTATATTTCTTTTCCTTAAAACATCCCAGACAGTGAGTTATTAAGATTTCTCAGGATAGCAAAGACCTTGAGTCATCATATTGGCCAAGTCTGGCCTAAACAAGAAGTTCCTCTATAAATAGCCCTATCAAGAAATCATCCTGCTGTTTCTAGAAAATCTCAAGTGGTTGGGAATCCAACACCCTCTGAGGCACTTTGGACACCTCCAGTTGTCAGGAAGATTTTCTTGCTTGGGTTAAAAATCTACCTCTTTTCACCTCCTAGTCCTGCTAATTCTTCTTTCTGGGACCAAATAGGACTGTCTAAAAATTATTATTTTTCTCTTGTAGATAGTACTTCAGTTTGCAAAGTGCTTTAGAAATGACAAACCGCTCCAAGAAAACCCCAAATGGGGTCACAAAGAGATGAACATGACTGAAAAAACAACTGAATAATAACATCCTTCTTGCATGTGAATGGCATTCAAATATTGGATCATAGTGACCATGAACACACCCCAGGTGCTGGTCATAGTATCTTCCACAATGTTGGTTAAATGATTAATTTTCTTGTCCAAATTAAACCTCCCTGGTTTCTTCAAATGTCGCTTTTAGAATATGCTCCCCAGTGCTCTTAATATTCTCTGCACCTTCCTCTGGAGGTAGTTTGTCAATGTGGCCCCCAAAACTTATCATACAGATATAGTCTGGCCAGAGCAGAAGATCACTAGCCTATCACCACCCTACATTGGAACTTATGCTTTTTTTTTAAAATAGCAATTTTTATCAGTTCATCATTTTTGCCTTTTGGGTCACATTGTTTTTTTATCAACAAATTTTGATTTGATATAATAGTCATTTCCAAATAAACAATCTTTCCTATAGTATGTTTCCATAAGACAATTTAGACAAAATCATGTAATACGATGATTGCTACTGAAGGCACACATAAACTTCCATTTTACCATTTGTTTACAGAAAGGAAAGAAATTTACTTTAACCTTAATAATTTGGAACTGATATTGTTCATTATATTTGACCAGAATTACAACGTTGAATATAATTTTAATAATTCTCAGTGTAGACTTTGCATATATTGTCCTTTTGAATTGATTTTCTACTCTCTGCATCAATTTGTAGACATCAAATAACACTATGTCACACTATGGACCTTTAGTAAATTTCAGTCCACTAAGCCTTCCTACTATTTTCTTTTAGTAAATAATATTTTTCAATTACATGTAAAGATTCAACATTCATTTTTATAAGATTTTGAGTTCCAAATTCCCCCCCTTCCTCTCCAAAATGATAAGCAATCTGATATAGGTTATACATGTTAAACATATTTCTACATTTGTCATATTGTGAAAGAAGAATCAGAACAAAAGGGACAACTCACAAAAAAAGAAACAAAAAAATGAAAAAAAGTATGCTTTGATCTCCATTCAGACTCCATAGTTCTTCCTTTGGATGTGGATAGCATTTTCCATCACAAGTCTTTTGGAATTTAAGACCCAGAGATATTTTTTACACAAACTGTTGACTAGTCATATCTTCCTCATCCCAGGCTTGTGCAGCTTATTCTTTGTGCCAAAGTTCAGGACTAAACATTTAAGCTCATAAATGTTTCCTTATTTGAAAAATAGGACTACTAATACTTTCCACATATACCTTACCAAGTTGCTTTGGAGATTTTGTATAAAAATCACTGTGAATATATTTTGAAAAGTTTAAAGAGTATATAAATACCAAACTTACTGTTCAGTTGTTTCAGTCACATCTGACTCTTTGTGACCCCATTTTGGGGTTTCTTAGCAAAGACACTAGAGTGGTTTGCTGTTTCTTTCTCCAGCTCATTTTACAGATGTGGAACTGAAGCAAAGAGGGTTAAGTGACTTGCCCAGGGTCACACAGCTAGTAAGTATCTGAGGCCAGATTTGAACCCAAGAAGATGAGTCTTTCTGGCTTCATGTCTGGCTCTCCATTCATTGTGCCACCTAGTTGCCCCAATATCAGACTTAGTATTATAAAATACTGAAGGAAGCACATTGGTGTCATTGAGTGATTTTATGTCAGTGGTTTCAGAGTCTATACTCTGGAAATCTGAGTATCTTTGACTAGGGCCAAGATAATCCCATTCTATGACTGGGGGTGGGGTGGGGGTGGAACAGGGGAACATGGCTTGCTTACAATCAAACTAAAGAACAAAGAGAAAGAAAGTATCCCACAGAGGCCTGACCATTTTTTCAGTCTGGGGGCCCATAATTATTAGACCCCAGTGTCTGTTTGTTAATATGAAAAAAAAGCTCTTGTCACTCAAGGGAGATGTTTATACATTTCTCAGGGACATCATGGTGTAATTCTCATATCATAGCAGCTCAGCTATAGATGGAGATTCACTGAGGGATAAAGGAGATTGGCCCATTGTCCATAGAGTAAGAGAAGCTTTTCCTTTTTCTTTGGCACTTGGCCATTGTGACAAGCAAAACCATAACACCATAGCACCCAAGCCTTCAGCATCTGCCCCAGATCAGGCTTCTCCAGCCCTAACAGACCCAAACCTCCTATAGGATATACTGTTTCCTCAGCTTCATGAATTACCACACTCACCCAACCATCAGACTAAGCTCACAAGTCATTCAGTCATCTCTTCACACTATCTTACCCAGTTTATCTTCACCTTTCTCACTCAGTACCCTTCATGTGGGATTGCCAGAATCTGGGTCCCCAGACTCTGGGAAGGTTAATCTACTCAGCTTTTATGCCTTGGTAGGGCTGAGACATTTTAACTGGCCATTGAGAGAATACAACCTTAGCTAGGCCACACACTACAGCCAGGCAGCTGCAGCACCAGCCCATGCTTCCCACCCCATCCAACTCCAAACACCCAGAGCAACTTGCCACCTTTCCTGACATATGACAGGTATCGAATGCCAACCCCTTTCTGTCTCTTTCTCAGGGCTCAGTAATAAAATAAATGCTATCATTAGTTCTGAAAAGGGTATAGCATTTGACTGCCTTAATGATCAATTCACTCTCCCTGTGACTTCCTGGACCAAAACTCCCTTCTCTAGCAACCACAGCATGATATATATTGTCTTCTCCTATAGAAATATAAATTCTAGGGTGGCAGGGACTTTCTCCAATTTTACAGTTATAACACAGTGTCTGGCATATGGTAAATGTTTAACAATTACTTTTAAATTCATTCACTCACTATTTATCACTACTGAGATAATATTTTGCAAAGTGTTTAGCATAATGTCTGGCACTTGGTCATTGCTTAATAAATCTTATTCCCTCCCCAATCAATTAATCAACAAGGAAGTACTAAACACCTATGGAGGTAGGGACCATGGATGTGGAAGGAAGTATATGTTAGAGAAAATTACACAAACCTCACTCTCAGGGAGCTTTCCTGGTCAGGTAGCCAATAGAGGTATCTGCATAAAGTCCAAGAAGGCTAGGCCAAAAGGAAATGAGAGCCTATGGTCTCTAACATGTCTTCCAGCTCTAAATCCCTTGATTCTCTTGTGCCAAATGACTTCTCTGAGTCTCTTACTTCATTCAGAAAATGGAAGTGATGATGTTTGCACTGCCTACCTCACAAGGTTGATAGAAGAGAAAGTGCCTTGTAAAACTCAGATGGTTACTGAACTACAACCATAGAGAGTGGCCCTATGAATACCCCTCCTCAAGAGGAAGGGAAACTCAACATGTCCAGATATGATCCTCCATTTTCTCCTTTAAATCTGCCTCTTGTCTTTTCTTTCCTATTTTTATTAATATACCCTTACTGATGGCATTCTCAGTAGAATACAAAGGCCCCAAACTTCAGAGTCATATTTAAAACTCCTGGTCCCTATGTCCAGTCACTTATCAAGCCCTGATCATGCTCCTTCCCTTCTATCTCTCCATTCCTCGCTATTTTTATTGCTGCCACTCTCTTTTAGGGCCCATCTCCCACCTGGAATTTGTTGTTCCTCCTTCGTTCTCAAAGAGGACCAATGACATGAAGAGGGTGATGTCTTGACCTGAAAGTGAACTGGAGGCAGAACCAAGATGGCGGGGTGGAAACAGCACCTCCAAGGCTCTCTTCACCCAGATTACCTCCAAACAATGGAAAAGGGGACTCTGAACAACTTCTGGAGCCCCAGCACCCAAAGAACAACACAGAGAAGCTAACCTCCTGCTGAGGACAGCCCAGCAGCCCTGCAGGAAGGGCCAGCACAGCGCTCTGGGAGCCAGGAGCGCAACACGCGGAAAGCTGACCCCAGGTCCCATGGTTTTAGCCCCAGAGTGGCTGGGCCAACAGCCGGCTGGAGGGACCCCAGAACACCAGCAGCTGTGGTGATTCCAGAATGGTCAACACAGACATGCTTAGGACAAAATGAGAGGTTAGTGCCCTATGGACTTTGGGACCAGTGTTTGGGGAACGCGTTGGCTTCCTTCCCTGGGGGCTAGAAGCCACTGAGGAGACACGACATTTTGTAGTTTTCAGTGGCGGCTCCAGCTCCTGGCCTGTGAACTGTAGGGAGATCCAGCGATCAGTCTTGGGGGGAAATCACTCTTGCTTTAACCTCCCTGGATCTGGATTGTGATCTGGGGGGGAGGTCATGGGGCGGGTTTCCAGCTTGCCAGAAACGGAAGTTGCCCCCCCACATGTTCGGGACGAAGGTCCCCTGTCTGGTGGCAGAGTTCTACTGTGGCAACAAGCCCAAAAGTCAAGTAATTAAGTGGCATCATGCCAAGGCAAAGGAAACAAATAAACAGAAAAATGAAACATTAGACTCCTATTTTGGGGGCAAAAAGGATGGAAGAACAGAACAGTCAGAGGACTGTGAGGTTAGAAATCCTGCTCCAAAAGCCCCAAAAGAAAATATGAGAGGGTTACAGGACATAGAGGACCTTAAGAAGGACTTTAAAAATCAAATAAGAGAAGTGGAAGAAAAATTGGGAAGAGAAATGAGAAGAATACAGGAAAAGTATGAAATGAGGGTCAACAGCCTGACTGAGGAAAACAACACTTTAAAAAATAGACTAACTCAAATGGCAAAGGAGGCCCAACAGGGCAATGAGGAGAAGGATGCCTTAAAAAGTCGAATTTGCCAGATGGAAAAAGAATCTCAAAAGCTCACTGAGGAGATTCATTCCTTCAGAGTTAGACTGGAGCAAATGGAAGCTAGTGACTTTATGAGAAATCAAGATGCTGTTAAGCAGATCCAAACAAATGAAAGATTAGAAGGCAATGTGAAATATCTCATGGAAAAACCACTGACCTGGAAAATAGATCCAGGAGAGACAATTTAAAAATTATTGGACTACCTGAAAGCCATGATCAAAGAAAGAACCTAGAAATCACCCTTCAAGAAATTCTCAATGAAAATTGCCCTGATGTTTTAGACCCAGAGGGCAAAATAGAGGTTGAAAGAATCCACAGATCACCTCCTGAAAAAGATCCCAAAAAGAAAACTCCCAGGAATATTATAGCCAGGTTCCAGAATCCCCAGATCAAGGAGAAAATACTACAAGCAGCCAGGAAGAAACAATTTCAATATTGTGGAAACACAATCAGAATAGCACAGGACCTGGCAGCTTCTACACTGAGGGATCGAAGGGCATGGAATATGATATTCCAGAGGGCAAAAGAGCTGGGAATGAACCCAAGGGTCACCTACCCAGCAAAACTGAGTATTTTGTTTCAGGGGAAAATATGGTCATTCAGTGGAATAGAGGACTTTCAAGCATTTTTGAGGAAAAAACCAGAGTTGAATAGAAAATCTGACATCCAGACACAAGAAGCAAGAGATGCCTGAGAAGGTAATCAGGGAAAAGAAATCAAAAGGAACTTATCAAAGTTAACCTATTTACATTCCTACATGGAAAAACAATAACTGTGACTGATGAAATATTCTCAGTATGAAAATAATGGAAGAAGGGTGTATGGTCACATGAATACATATGTGAATGTGTGTATATATGTTTACAGTTATACATGGATAGAGGGCATAAGTTGAATTTGTTGGGAAGGGATGATACCTAAGGGGAGAAATTATGAGGTGAGAGAGGAAAGTGGCAAGAGGAGATAGGGAGAGACAGGGTAGGGTAAACTGTCTCATGTAGAAGAAGCAAGGGGAAGTGGCTGCAGAGGAGGGGAAGAATAGGAAGGCAAAAAGGCAAAATCACATTCTCATTGAATTTGGTTCAGGGAGAGAATGACATACATACTAAATGGGATATCTCAAGCTGCAGCAGAATAGGGGGAAGGGGGATGAGAGGAGGGATGATGGATGGGAGGGCATTCTTGGGGGGAGGGGAGGTTGGAAGTACCCACTATAGAAGAGGGACAGGATCATGTAGGGAATGGACCAGGTGGGGGTGGGATGAGTGGGAGGGAATTATAAGCAGCCTTGTACAATATATCTACTATGATAATGTTTTGCATAGCTAGACATGTACAACATATACTGAATTACTTATCTCCCCAGAGGGAATGGGTGACAAGGGAGGAAGGAAATGGATCTGAAATTCGAGGTCTTAACATTAAATGTTTCAAATATATATAAATACTATTATTAATACTCTTTTGCTTATAATTGGGAGATAAGATGTGCAGGCATTGGGACACAAAGATTCACCTTCCTCTAATGGAAAAGTCGAAGAGGTTATGGGAGAAGGTATGGGAGAGAAATAGATTGGAGGAAGTGATATCTGGTGGAACTGCTATTCTGGGAGATTGGGTAGGGGAATAATGGGGGGAAAATGATTGTACCTCAAAATCTGGTGGAAATGAATGCTGTAAAACAGAAGTTAATAAAGCATTTGTTTAAAAACAAAGAATAAATTAAGAATAAAAACTTGAATGAGGTAAAAAAAAAAGTAGGGAATGGACAAGGTGGGGGGTGTGATGGGTGGGAGGGAATTATAAGCAGCCTTGTACAATATATCTACTCTGGTAATATTTTGCATAGTTATACATGTACAACACATACTGAATTACTTATCTTCCCAGAGGGAATGGGTGACAAGGGAAGAAGGGAATGGATCTGAAATTTGAGGTCTTAAAATTAAATGTTTCAAATATATATAAACACTATTATCAATACTCTTTTGCATTTAATTGGGAGATAAAATGTACAGGCATCAGGGCACAGAGATTCACCTTGCTCTAATGGAAAAGTCGAAGGGGTAAGGGAGAAGATATGGGAGAGAGCAGGATGGAGGAAGCTATATCTTGTGGAACTGCTATTCTGGGAGGGTGTGTAGGGGAAAAACAGGGGGGAAAATAATTGTAACTCAAAATCTGGCAGAAATGAATGATGTAAAACAGGAGTTAATAGAGCATTTGTTTAAATAAAAAAAAGAAACTTAAAAAAAAAGAAAGTAAATTGGATTTAAGTGAGGTAGGGTTGTGCAAATTCACCAGCCTCACTCTCTCCTTCAGAGCCACATGGGTTTGGTGACAAGACATAGGCCAAGATGACTGGTGATTTGGATGACTGTAAAAGCCAACTAACTTATTTCTCTACATCCACTCTCTGTCTCTCCAATCCATTCTTCACATACCGGTGTAAATAATTTCCTAAGGTACAGAAATGATTGTGTCATTCTCCTGATCTAAAGCCTTAAGTAGCTCCCTATTGCTTCTAATATATGAACTCTTTAGTTCATAATTTAAGTTCTTATGTAGCTAAATTGTGCAGTGGATAGAGTGGTGGGCCTGAAGTCAGAAAGATCTGAGCTCAAATCCAACCTCAGATACTTTGCTGTATCACTTCTTTCTACTTTAGTTTCTTAAGCTGTAAAATGGGGATCAAACAGTAGGAATCACCTCCTCTCAGGGTTGTTGTGAGATCAAATGAGGTATTTGTAAAATACTCAGCACAGCATCTTCCATACAGTAGGTACTTAATAAATGCTTCCCATGAAATATCTGCATTTTAACTTTCCAACATCACCTTACAGTTATTCTCTTTATGTACTCAATGTTCAAGCCAAACTGAGAATTCCCCATTTAATCTTGCTTTCTCCCAGATCTGTGACCATCCATTGGCTGCTGACTGGAATACTCATTCTACAGTTCAGCCTATTAAAATCCTTCTCCAAGCCTTGATGTCATGACTTCTATGAGGCTTTCCCTGTCCCTCAAATGAAAGCAATTGCCTCCTCCTTAGATTTCTTTGCCTTTATTACTTCCTCCCTTATGTCATATTCAAGATTTCAGGATCCTAGGAACCTAAGAGGTCGCATAGTGCAACTCCTTCATTTCACAGATGAGGAAACTGAGGACCAGAGATGTACTGGTCTGCAAGTTCAAGCCCCCTGATTCCAAATCCAGCACCCTTTCCACTGTACTGTAGCACCTCCCTAATTTTTTCACCGCTGCCACCCAATTTGGTCATGAACTCCATGACAGCAGTACCTATGGCATTTTTCATCATGTTGTCACCATTACCACACACAAGTCAGCCTCTGGCATGTAGTATTCATTAAGTATCTGTTGAATTGTAAAGTGTTGGTCTCAGTGCGTTGCCTTAATGGGCATGCAGTCTCATATGTGGGTAAGGGGAGGGGTCAAGAGATCTGGGTTTTAGTCCTTGCTCTGCCACCCTCTTGCTATGTGAGTTTGAACTCTGCCTTAGTTTGGAGGCAGACAAACCTGGAGTCAGGAAGACCTGAGTTCAGATCCAGCCTCAGGCACCTATTGGTTATGTGAGCCAGGGTAAGTCACTTAACCTCTCTTTGTCTCAGTTTCTCTAATTATAAAAAAGGAATAATAATAATAATACATAGCAACTATCTTAGAAGGCTTTTGTGAGGACCAAATGACATGGCATGGAGAAGGCATCATATAAATGCCCATTTCCTTCGCCTTCTGTCCAATGAGGCTGTCAAGGGGAAGCATCCCTGTGTGGTCTCTTCAGCTCTGAGAAACACCACAACACTGACCTCCATCCCCAGTGTACAAAAGGCTCCCTTTGGGGATTTCTAATTCAGACAGGCCAGCCTGCCCTTCCTTGATCCTCAAGCATACTGATCAGCCTGCCTGATCCTCGATTCTACTGCTCTGAAGCAATTTTGGAAAGTCAACCGGGGACCCAATTTCTTTATGTTTCCATGTTAAACATTCCCCGCTCTCCTCCTGTCTCCCTCCACGGAATTTCCCTGCAGCTGAAGAATTTTGGCATCATGTTTGCCTAGTTGCACAGGAGGACTTAGAGGCAGAGAGAGGGAAACTGTAATTACATTGGACTTCCCTCTATTTAAAAGAAATTTGTGTGTGTGTGCATATACGCGCGCGCGTGCACACACACACACACACACACACACACCCCTCAGGAAAGTTGATTTCTATTCCCCTGAAACTCCAAGACAAAAGACAGCCTAGATTGTAATTAGGTTTGAGGTCTGGTTTTGATTTCCACATTGATCTCATACTGGGGGAGCAGCAGTGGCAGCAGGAACTTGTGACTGGACAGCTGGCATTTCCTGCTGGAATGTGTGCTTGTTAGGGAGGAAAACACACCTCTGTCATGCACAAGGGCTGAGAAGCAGAGGCAGGGAGGGCCATGGGGAGTGAGGTTGGAGTGATGCTAAAAGAACTCAAACAGATAAAAGAAAAATTCTCCTTTGGCACAAACTAACCAGAAAACAGGAGATGCATATTCTATCCTGACTCAAACCCTGATGCAAAAATTCAAGGGAATGCCTCTGGCATAAAGCATGGCATTGGGACATAATGAATAAAGAGCTGACTTCAATCTCAGGAAGACCTGGGTTGCAGTCTTACACCTGACAAATACTGGCTCTAAGATTTAGGGCAAATCTCTCAGCCTTTCAGAGTCATAGGCAACTGTCTAGGGTGATTGGGGGTGGGGTGGGGGGAGTGGCCTGCATGGACAAAAGAAGCCTTCTCACTTGGGAGTTCTCAATTCCAGTGAAAATTAGATCCAGTCCTTATCTCTACAAACTGCTGCCAAAATCTTCATTGTTATTGCCACAAGGAAGGTTAGTCACTTACATCCAAATCTGGATTCCTATTGCCCCAAGGATATTATCTCATAGTGTTTTATCAGTTAGCAGGGCATGACAAATGAGTCCTGAATTTGAACTACCTAGACTCAAATTCTGAGCTTTGCCACCTACTCTATGACCTTGAGCAAGGACCTTCACTCTCTGAGTCTCAGTGCTCTGATAAGTAAAATGAGGGACTTGGAAAGAATATTGATGTTGTCTCTAGAGGCGCTCAGTTCTAATCCCATCTTTGAGTCTAGAAAATTTATTTGGAGGCAGAACCAAGATAGTAGAGTAAAAGTATAAACTTGTTTGAGTTCTCCCCCAAACAGCTCCAAATATCTCTAAAAAATTACTCTAAACAAAATTTAGTGCAGGAGAACCCACAAAATGACAGAGTGAAACAAATTTACAGCCCAAGACAGCCTGGAAAGTTGACAGAAAATGTTTGTTGCACCAGTCTGAGAGAAGAGCACAGTCCAGTGTGGGCCCTGCTGGCAAAGACAGGATAAAGCAGGCCTAAGAGGCCTGAATCACTGGATTCTATGGTGGTTTCCAGACTTTTCAACCCACAAATGCCAAAGACAACTTAGAAAGTTAGTAGGAAAGATCTGTTGGACCTGGTTGAGAGAGGAGCAACGTCTGGGCCCCAGCCCCAGGGTGAAGGAGGTGGAGGTGGCGGCAGTGGCAGAGGCTGCTTCCAGAGCTCTCAGCCCACAGATGGTGAGGAGAAGCTTATCACAGGGGGATTTCAACGATCTCTTTACTGGCACTGAGGCAGGATTCTCTTGATTTGCTTGGGCTTGGATCTGGGTCACAGTCCTGGGTGGTGGTCCTGGAGTGAGGAAGAGTGCTAGCACAGTGGAGATTGTGGTAGCAGTAGAGAGGTAAACCTCCTCACAGTTGCAAGGCAGAAAAGAGTGCTTGGGGTCACTCACAAACCAAAGCACAGGACAGGACAGGAGTGAACATCTCTCCTCTGATCATACCACCTTGAAAGAACTGAAAATGCACAGGTCCCTAGAAGTATTTCTGAAAACAACTGCAGAAAACCCCTGAAGCTTGGGATAGTACACCCTCCATATTGAAAGCAGAGACTTACCTTAATTAAGCATTATAAATTCAAGTAACTGGCTGGAGAAATGACCAAACAGTGGGGGAAAAAACAGACTATGGAATCTTACTGTGGTGATAAGGAAAATCAAAACATACAACCAGAAGAAGACAACAAAGTCAAAGCTCCTACATCAGAAGCCTCCAAGAAAAATATGAATTGGTTGCAGGCCCTGGAGGAGCTCAAAAGGATTTTGAAAATCAAATGAGAGAAGTAGAGGAAAAACTGGGAAGAAAAATGAGAGTGATGCAAGAAAATCACGAAAAATGAGTTGACAGCTTGCTAAAGGAGACCCCAAAAATACTGAAGAAAATAACACCTTAAAACTAGGGCAGAGTTAAGATGGCAGAGTAGAAACAGGACCTCCGTGTGGCTCCAGCTTCCACTTTCCCCAATCCATGTAAAAGGGGGACTCTGAACAAACTTTGGAGATACAGAACCCACAAAATGACACCAAGAAGCTAATCTCCCACTGAGGACAGCCTGGCAGCCCAGCAGGGAGCAGCCAGCACACTGCTGTGGGAGTTGAGGCCAGGCCTGCATGAGCCAGAAGTTTTAGATCCAGGGCAGGCCTGACCAAACACCAGCTGGAGGGACTCCAGAACACCAACAGCTGTTGCTGTTTCCAGAATTATCAACATATAGATGCCAAGGACAAAGTGAGAGGTCAGTGCAGTGTGGACCTTGGGAGCAGTAGTTGGGAGAGCATTGGTTTTTTCCTCCAGCGTGAGAAACAGCTGAGATGCCTTGACACAGCCGGCACCACGTTGCAGCTTCAGCTCCTGACCTGCAGACTGTAGGGATACCAAGCAACCAGTCTGAGGCGTAATCACTCTTGCTTTAACCTTCTTGGATCTGGATTGTGGTCTAAGGTAGAGGTCCTGGGGTGTGTGACCAGCTTGCCAGAGTGTGTGGAGGCTTCAGAGAAGGCAGCCAACTAATACCTCCAGCAGCTGAGAAAATCCCAGGGTTTAGGACAGGAGCTCCCCTGTCTGGTGGAAGAGTCCTACTGTGGCAAAAAGCCCAAAAGTCAAGTAATTGAGTGGCAACATGACCAGGCAAAGGAAGCAAAATAAACAGAAGAATCCAACATTACTAATATTCAAATTCAATATTACTAATGTAATAATACTGTAATGTAATACTCTATTACTGTAATTTCATACTATAAAATGCTTTTCCTCCCCCATTCTCTCCCCATACCAGTTGCTCATGCCGCTTTCTGTAATGGTCTTTGGCTCCAACCCTTAACTGTGTAATTTTTCAGGATCCTTCCTGCCTACACATCACATGTTTCTTGGAGGAAGGAGGCAGGTGAGTATTGAAGATCCAGACATTACAAGGGAAAAGAATGATACATGTGAAGAATAAGGTCACATTTGGCTGAAGTGGGACAAAGAAGACATAGAAGACAGAACCACAAAAGATGGAGGGTAGGAGTTGGACTGGTTAATGTCAAAGGTCCTTTCAAGTGATAAATCTTATGATCAATTGGCAGATTCTCTCAACTTCCATATGAAATCATCTTTCTTCCATTGTCTTCTCATGCCTCAGACAAGGCATAAGCAACCGACATGGGGAGAGAATGCAGGAGGAAAGAGCCATGCCCTCAAAACCTCTCATATATCTGGGCTATCATCAGAGCCTCCTAATTCACCTCCCTTATTCTGATCCCACTCTTCTCTGTGCTGTCTTCAACATAGCTACCAAAATAAAATAGTGTGGCACAGATTCTATCATGTCAATCCACCACCCAAAAAACTATTCTGTGATTAACTACTGACTCTACTTCTTACTAGTCATATGATCTGAGGCAAGATATTTCCTTCTCTAGACTTTCTCCCCTCTATAAAACAAGGACACTGGAAGTAAGTTCAGGTCATTTCCTGAGCAGCACTGCAAGTTAAAACAAGATACAGAAAATCAATTAATCTTTCAATGCCAGGACTGCAGCCGGGAAGCACAACGCAGGGGGTGGAGTGGGAGGAGGGAGACCGACGTGAAAGAGGAAGAGAAAGGGTTTCAAAAAAACCAAACGCGTGACAAACAGAAATGCCCAGACTTCGGCGATTTCCTACCTCGCTCAGCTCGGCAGAGGAGTCGTTTCCATATTTCAAGACTACTCCAGAATTCATGATTGTAATTTTCAGGCTTGATTATTCCGCCAGGTTTTAACACACAGAAGTTGTGTTTGAGACTCAGCAGTCACTCCCTTTCCTCGCTTTTTCCTTTTTGCACATTTTGCTCTAGACAGCCATTTTCACTCAGGACTTTGTAAATCCCAAATCATGATGCAAACATTCCGAGAACAGCCAGGTTGGTTTGCGTTTCACCAACGAGCCATTGCTACAAAAGATTCGCTAACGTCGCAGAGCACCCAGCTGCCCCGACTGCAGACACAAGGTAGCAATCGCTTAGCATTTCCAAACTGCCAAAAGTCCTTGCAAAATCCCAGCTCCAGCAATGCCTCCGCAGTTCTGAGCTACCTTTCTCATCCGCTGGGTTGGAAGGCACCTACCAGAAGAGACCAGCACCCAAGAAACAATTCGGGGAGCTTCCAGAGAGTCCGCCGGATGGGCCCCGTGGAACAAGAGAACGCTCCAGAGACACACAGACCTCTCTGCGGCACTACACGCTAAAGTTTCCCCCTTCTCTACAGCCTGGAGTTTGTCAAAGAATTGAAAATTGCAGGGATGCCCATCAATTGGGAAATGGCTGAACAAATTGTGATACATGATTGTGATGGAATACTGCTGTGCTATTGGAAATGATGGGGTCAATGATGTTAGAAAATATGGAAGGACTTGAATGAGGTAAAGAAGAGTGAAATGAACAGAACCAAGAGAACACTGTATACAGTAACAACAAATTGTTTTAAGAACAACTTTGAGTAAATAAGTTATTTTTACTATTATAAATACCAGATTTAACAATAAAGTACATATGAAAATAGATGCTGTTTGTATCCAGAGAAAGAACTGATAAATATAATTATGTAATAATTTTAAATATATGTAAGTTTACACATATCATATATACACACACATATGTTTGTGTCTAATGGTAGCCATTTCAAGGGAAGAGGTGTAAGGAAGGAAAAAAAGGAACAAAAGAGAAATGTACATGATAATTTTGTTGTATTTTTGAAAGGAATAGCATGTTGTACATAGTAGATTTGTACTTTCATATGCAATCATCTCTTTTATTGTGTTGTTATGGAAATGTTTGTTTTATTCCATAAATTAAAAATCAAATAAATTTTAAAAATCAAAAAAAAAAAAAACAAGGACACTGTACTATACACCATAAAAAGATTTAAATAGAAAGAACCTAAACATAAAGCTCACATAATAAAATAAAGACTGTCCTTCTTTTCACTACTATTAGAAATATTTCTATAAATACTATTAATAGTAATAAAATAATGGGAGGGACCATGCATTTGTTAAGGACCTACTACGTGCCAGGGACTAGGCTAAGCACTTTGCAAATATTATCTCACTTGATCCTTGAGAAACAACCCTAGGAGGTAAATGCTATTATTATTAGCTGCATGTAACAATTGAAGAAACTGAGGAAGACAGAGGATAGCCAAGGGGGAAAACTTGGAAAATCTCTGAAGATTCCTGGCTAAGGATTTCTGCTTTTGCTGAAATAGTGAAACACTAACTCAGAAGCCCAAAAGAGGAGCAATAATAGCAGAACAGTCAGTAAAGAACCATCCCTGTTTATCAGTGAAATGGATGTGAATCAATCTCTCTCTCTGTCTCTCTGTCTCTTTGTCTCTGTCCCTATCTCTGTCTCTCTCTCTCTCTCCTTATCCTCCTCCTCCTCCTTTCTCACTCTGAAGAACTTACAATCATTAAATTGTTCAACTGACTATTTCTAAGTAAAATAAAAGACATTAAGGTCAACAGTATATAATTGTGGGTTGACCTTGACACATGGGTTCCCTAACATATGTTTCTTTACCATGATTGTATAAGTTTAGACCCCAAAGGATGCATGCACAGCTAGGAGAGTATGTTTCCAGTTTGAGTCAAATGTCACATTACTGTTATTGTTGTTTTGTAAACATTGCTGATTGAGTTAATGGAGTTCATTTTGGCCAATTTATTAAGTAGGAAGTGCATTAGTGATGGCTGAGGAGCTAAAGAATCTGGTAGCAGGAGAGTAGCCACCCAACCAGGGTTGCCCCAAGGACTATTTGAAAATAAGTTGCAGCCATGGTTATTCTCTTTGAAAACTCCCAACCTGCCAGTGAGAATTCAGGTTGGGTGATTCAGTCAGTCAGCCAGTCAGAGAGAGAGAAAGAGAGAGTCCATGTTACAGATGTTTCTGTAATGGTTTTAATCCTTTTCTCCTTGTGATAAAGGCAAAGCCTTTTTTTTTAGAGAATCGTGATTTTTATTTAGTTACTTCTAATCTTCCTTAGTTCCTCTGTACAAAACAGTTCAGACTTTTAAAAGAATGACTCAGGAGATTTACCCTGACAATCTTAGAATACCACTAACCTTTGTATGTCAATCAAATTCATTTCAGTACTTTATAGAGACTTTTCCTACTTTCTAGAATTCATAGTTTTTCTGTCTTTGTATCAGAAGATCCAAATTTCTCCAATATCATAGGAGACTGTTGGTAAAGTCATCAAAGTCTTTTAAGCATAAAGCAAGCAATGTCAGAGAGATCCTTTAGGCCGCCACTTCCAATTTACAGTAAGCAAACGAAAGCCCAGAGAGACTGAATGACTAAAGGACAAAGCCAGAGCTTGAACCCAAGTCTCCTGAGTCCTACACTGGTACTTATTCTGGTAGCTGCCTACCATAGTGAAAAGTGACCAGCCAACCTTGTTATTTTCTGAAATTGTTTAGAAAGGGCAGTTATATTTGCCATTCTCCACAATTTTTTTCCTCTCTTCCTTTGTTTCTTTATTCCTCTTTCCTCCTCTTCCTCCTCCTCCTCCTCCTCCTCTTCTTCTTCTTCTTCTTCTTCTTCTTCTTCTTATTCCTCCTCCTCCTCCTCCTCCTCCTCCTCCTCCTCCTCCTCCTCCTCCTCTTCCTCCTCCTCCTCCTAGAAACACATTTAAATGCTACTTATCAAATCTTGGAAAACGCCTAAAGTTTCAAATGCAGAGGTAGAAAGAAGACAGAAGACCTGGGTTTGATCCTCAGATATGCTATTAATTGGATTGGGATCTTAGGTAGATTATTTCCCTTTTCTGGGCCTCAGTTTCCACTTATAAAACCACCCAGGGTCCTCAGCTACAATCTCAAACTCTTACCGGTTTAAAGTATTAAGAGCTCATGTCTATATCATAGTAAGTTTTACAAAGCACTTTCCTTACAACTACCCTATGCAATTGGTCACACGAGGGATGTCCTAACTTTATAAGTAAGGAAACTGAGCCTTGGAGAGGTAAAATGACTTGTCCAACCAAGCTTACACAGCTGGTACCAGAGCTAAGACTCCAACTTCAATCTGTAATGATTTTGTTTATAATCATCCTGCAGACACTGATTGGTATCTATGTTGTCTCCTTAAACAGAATATAATCTCCTCTCCAGGAGAAACTAGTTCATATTTTTGTCTCCAAATCCCAGTGCTTGGCAGAGTGCTTGACACATACTAAGTCCTGAATGAATGCTTGTTTATGGATGGATGGATTGGTTGATGTCAGGGCCAGAGCTCCTTCTGCTAGAACATGTTGCTTCTTATCCTAACCAACACTTTCTTCTTTCCCTTCCATTCATCATCAAAGTCAATCCCATCATTCTTTGCTGCTAAATTTCCATCCTCATCACCTATTTCAGAACAAAACTTTTTCAGAATGAAAAATACTATTTGATGTGAATGAAAAATGAAAAAAAAAGTATTTTAAGTACATTTCTCTTTCATGAATTTCTGCAACCTGATGATATACAGACTCTTCCAGGAGATAGTTCCAAATAGGAAATTTAACCAATTTTGCCCCACTTGCCTGTCTCCCAGTCAATTTAGCAAGTGACCAGCTTATTTAATTGGTGAAACTATACATTTAGTCTTTGGATACCCATTATGGCCCTGTCTAGTACCCAATTCACAAATCTAAGAATCCTCAGAATTTATAATTGCTGTCTTAGACTCATTCAAAGGCTCCATTGACCTGAATAATGAAACTGTCAATAAGAGCTACAACAGGTCAGTGACAGCTGATACAGAGAGAATCCCAGAGAGGGCACTGGTACCTTCAAAACCAAGCTACTTATTCATGAAAGATTTGAGAGAACATCAAAAACACTTAATAAAAGCACCACTAATTGAAAGAACTGAGTTAGAACAAGAAATTGGGGAGATATAGTAATGAATAGTTGGCAAATAACTTCTGGTTATCTTTCAGACCACTATTCTTAGGTTTCTGGGTTCCTAGAATTGTAGGATGATAGAATCTCAGAATTGGAAGGGACTTAATTAAATCCATACCTGTGTAGGAACATTCTCAACAACATCCCTGTTTTGGGGCGGCTAGGTGGAACAGTGAATAGAGCACCGGCCTTGGAGTCAGGAGGACCTGAATTCAAATCTGGCCTCAGACACTTGACACACTTACTAGCCGGGTGACCTTGGGCAAGTCACTTAACCCCAATTGCCCACCAAAAAGTAAAACAAACAAACAAAACCAATATCCCTTTTTGGTGGGAAACATGTTTGAAACTGTCTAATGGTGGGAAACTCATTACCAGCCTGAGTTCCACCACTGGACTTCTCTAATTTGGAAGTTTTCCCTTACCTTGATCATAAATTTGCCTCTGGAGACTTCTTCCCACCGAAGCCAATTCTGCCCTTTGGAGCCAACAGCACACATGTAATCCCTCTTCGATATTACCGGTAATGTCTAAGGTCAGATTTTAACTCAGGCCTTGATGACTCCAGGCCCAATGCTCTAATCCCTGAATTGCCAGTTATTTTTCATATGATCTGTTCCTACCTACACCTCCCTTATTATCACCTCTTCTCTGAGCCATTACAATAACCTTCTAATTGATTTCCCTGCCTCAAGTCTCTCTTTTCTCCAAATAAACTTAAACACAGGTGTACAAGTGGGGAAAAAAATAAAGCACAGGTTTGACCATCTCACTCCCTTCCTCCAGTGATTTCCTATTGCCTCTAGGGAATCAAATGCCTAGGTTCTTTGCAGCCTGGCTCAAACCTATCCTTCTAAGCTGAATACATGCTTCAGGCCAGACCATCTGGCACCTTGCTACTCCCCACATATTCTATCTCCCAAATATAAAGGGATGTGCCCCCCCCCATGCTGGAATGCAATCCTTCCTCCCCTCCACCTCCTAGAATACCTAGTTTTCTTCAAAACCAATCCTAAGACCTACGTTCTATATGAAGGTTTTCCTGATGCCCCAACTACTACTGATCTCCCTCCTCACGTCCCTTACAATTTTATTTGTATATGTCTTGTACACACTTACATGTGTATTTGTTGTTTCCTCTCTATAGAGGGAAATGTATAGAATGACTTGAGAACAAGTACTTTTGCATTTGTATTCCCTATGCCTTGCAGAGCTCCTAGAACTTTAAAGACAGTTAATAAATACGTATTGAGTAACTGATATCATATGTATGTCTTTGCCTTTGATCCCTTTACATTGATGTTGCTGCTGCTTCACTAAAAAGAGATCAATTTCTTCCTGTGTCATTGGCATAGTTGATTTTCCAATTAAGGACTCGGTCTTTACTAAATACCATGTTTTCTTCTTGCTTCTTGATTTAGCAGCATTGGGAGAGATTATTCCTATTTGAGGCCTCTGAAACATCTTTGCCCAAGATCAATTTCCTGACTGACCTTCAATGCGCTTCCTGTACCAGAGCATGACTCTTCCTTCAGGGAGAATCGTACACATTAATGGAGAACTGTAGGGACAGGTATTGTGGAGCTAGCTTGTGAACAAATTGTTAAATTTTCAGTGGGAGTATTTACATCTCATAAACTGGCAAACTTTACAAATAAGGGCTTGATTTACTGTTTTGTTAATATTTTAGACTTAAGAAAGTGATGGAGAAAATGTTAATAATGCAGACTTAACTTGTATACGTTTTCCCTCAGAAAGTCAGTTGTTAAGCATTTACCAGCCTATCTCTAACTACAGGGATCAGATATTGGCGCCTGTGTAAGATTTCCAATGACTAGCTCAAGCACACCATTGAAATTAAATTCCTTCAGGATTTAGGTTTTCCCCAGAGTACAACCAGATCTCCTGGTTATTTCTTTCATATTCAATTCCTCAAAAAGAATTAAGCATCATAGGTGGTACAAAAAATATGACAATTCCTGAATTCAAGGAGCTTACAATATAATATAGGGAAGAGAAGGGGACGTAGATAAAATATATAGAGATGAAGTAACAATTGAGACCATATAATATTAAAATTAGAGACAATTATTATCATTGGAATCAAAGAATACTGGATAAGAAAAGCAGCTTAGAGCATAGACTATAGAATGGTAGAGCTAGAAGGAACCTTACTCAATCAGCAGTCATTTCTTTTATCTCCTACATGGTAAGTCCTGGAGATGCAAAGATAAAAGTGAGATGCTTATGTCCTACTGGTAGACAACAATATGACCTTGATTTGGAGCCCAAATCTGCCTCTTGCTACCCAGGTGGCTTTAAAGCAAGATATAAAACTTCTCTGGGCCTCAGTTTTCTCATCTATGAAAGGAGATTAGAATAACTGAACACCAAGATCTCTTTCAGCTCTAAATGAATGCTCACAGATGAGTAAATGAAAGAAAAATACTGCATATTAAGGGGGGAGAGAATATGGAAAATTGAAAGATTTCAGAGAGGCCTCTTGAAAGAAGTGACATTTGAGCTAATTTTGGTTTGAAGTTTTCTGAGGGAAGAGGGAAGCCTGGGACAGTCTATAAAATGGCAAGGAGATATGAAATTCAATATCTTGCATGAAAAATAGCAAAAAGACCAGTTTGGTTGGAAGACAGAGCATGGATATGTGTATAGGGGAGGAAAGAAAAAAGTACTATGTAATCAATCTATAAAAATAGACTATAGCTATATTGTTATAAGCTTTTACTTCCAAATGGAGGATTCTCTGTTCTGGCAAAGAGGTAATAGGTAGCTACTAGGCAGTTTGGTGGCATAGTGGACCTGGAATGAGGAAGACCTGAGTTCAAATGCAGCCTCAGACACTCACTAAGTGTGTTCCCCTTGGCAAGTCACTTAACTTCAGTTTTCTCATCTGTAAAATGAGGTTATAATGGCACCTATCTTCTAGGGCTGTTGTGAGGATCAAATAAGATAATAATGATACAGTGCCTAGCACATAGTAAATGTCATATAAATGATATCTATTATTACTAACTATTATTTTTGAATAGAAAGCAGAATGTTCAAACTTGTCTTTTAAAAATAACCTTTTGTCATCAGTGTAAAGAATGGCAGAGGCAGAAAAGGCCTTACACTATAGTCTGTCAGAGAACAAAGGGAACTTAGATATCATTTACTTTAATTCCTTCATTTTACAGTAGGAAAAAACTGAAGCTCAGAAAGGGAAATGGAATTCAAAAGAATTTGAGGTCAACGTGTACTGGTCTCACAAAGGAAGACTTCAGGAAGAAGGTGGAACCTGACCTGGACCTTGAGGAATGGGAAGGATTTTTATAAGCAGAAAGGATGTAGGAAGGATATTTTAACCTGAGAAAGCATCATAAGAAACAATAAATAAAGGTGTGCGTAGTCAAATAGAACCTACTGGCTTCTCAAAAGGTAGTAACAAAACAGAGGTAACAATCAGGCAAACTGGGAATTTCAGATGCTTGCATAACCCACAGGACAATTCAGTAAAATTGTCTTTATATGAAAACAAATATTGATACATGATCACTTCTGTCTACCTATTGAGATCTGGGAAAGAGATGCCATTGTCATTGTCAGGAAAGAATACTGAATTTAGAATCAATGGGTCTCTTGCTGGATCACATTCTCAGTTATGCTACTTACTACTTATGTAATTCTAGGGAAGTCACTTAACCACTGTATGCCTCAATTAAATCATCTATAAGATCAGGAAATTGGGTTAAATGAGATATAAAGATTTTTTACAGCTCTGACATCCTATATTCTGTGTTCTGAGTCAACTCATTTCTTTGTGTTGGATTTTAATGTCTCTTACTGCTATTTTTTTGTCTTTATTAATTTGTTTGCTTACTTTTAGTTTACAAGATTCAGTTCCACAATCCCTTGAGTTTCAAATTAACTTCCCCTCCTTCTCTTCCCCCCTTCCCCCATGGCACGCAATCAAGTATAGGATCTGCAAATACTTTCACATTAGACAGTGAGGTTATAAAGAAGGATTATAACCAATGGAATGAACACTGGGAAAGAGGAAACAAAATAAAAAAGGAAAAAGAAAGAGAGCAGGTAATTTGCTTCAATCTGCATTCAAGCTGTTCTTTCTAGTTCTTTCTCTGGATGCAGACATCTCTCTCCATCATGAGTCTTTTGGAGTTGGCTTATAACCCTGCATTGCTGAGAAGAGTCTAGTCTATCAAAGTTGATGGTCACACATACATTGTATCTGTAATTGTGTACAAATTTCTCCTGGTTCTGCTCTTCTCACTCAGCATCAGTTCATATAAGCCTCTCCAGGTAAATATGAAGTCCATCTGCTCCTCATTTCTTATCCTTTACTGCTATAATAGTCTGTTTAATGTTCTAAGGTTCCTTCAAGGTTCTATGTTCTAAGGTCCCTTTCAATGCCAATATTATGTTTTATGTTCTAGAGTTTAGAGTGTGAGCTAATTATATCCCCAGCACTTAGTACAGTGCTTGGCACTCTGTAAGTGATTAGTAAATGATTTTTCATTCATTTATCCATTCCAAGGTTCCTTCTAGCTCTGATCCCCTCCAACTCCAACATTCTGTTGTCTAAGGTCCCTTCCAATTCTAATATTCTATGCTTTATGTTCTAATGTCCCTTCCCATTTCAATTACATGTAATACCCATCTTGTTCTCTTTGGACCCTGTCTAGTCAAGTATCAGCCAAGCTCTGGTGTTGATTGGAAGAGAATCATGACAATAGTGAGATATGGCAACCATGGAGTAGGTGCCACGGGAGTTTCTAGAACACAGGCAAGAAGGAAATCTGAGTATCAGGAAGGAGAACGTTTTATTACATGTCTGTCCTTCCTTTGGCTGCACCCCAGAACTACATCAGCCAAAAACAAGCTTGGAGGGTAGGGGAGAGAAATTGGTCAGAATTCTATATGAATTCAGCTAATGAACAATGAGCTAGGAAGCAATTGTTGAAATCAGAGGCTGCTGCTGTGCCAGAATTCTGAGTGGAAAACATTGCAGCGATGAAAGCCAGCCTGTCTCTTGAGCTTCCCTTAACCTCAGTTTGAACATTGACATCCTACCTCCATGCCATAAGGCAAATAGCAATCAGCAACTGTTTTTTATTGTATGAATCCATTTGTTCTGCCCCAGGAAGGAGTAAACAACCTATGAAACTAAAGCAACTAAAAGTTATCTTTTCCATTATCCGTGGCTTTGGATCATGCCTATGTACTGATTAGAGACAATCTGGGTCTAATTGATGCTAAGGGCATGCAATGACAGAGTAAATGTTCTATTATGTATTGAGTTTTTTTCCTATCATCGATTCCAGGTTGAGTAAAAACATTATACTCTGTAACTTTGCACATCTTTCCCTTTGGTTGGGTAGCTAACTACATCATGTCAAGTTCAGATAGTTAAGGCTCAACGAAATATCATAAAAGCAAAGAAAAAGTAGAGTCTCCAGTAGGTAAGAGCTCCCTGCCTAATTCAGATTGGGCAAATAGACACTAACCACCCCTCCTTAGCATAACCAGACAAGTACAGCTATCCAGAGAGCAGAGGAGCTAGGGGATGGAAGCTTCTCTGATTACAATCTAGCAACAGTGAGAAGTTAGGTGATACTAGTGGACATAATCAGAAAACCAAAGAGAACTCAATACTTCCTGGAATTCCTTCTAGAGAAGGGTTCAGGTTGTACCTGCTAGGGAGAGCATGAGATTCCCCAAGACTGAGTCATTTTGGTGAATAGGATCAGCTAAGTAGCTAGTAATGCTCCCTGGGAAAGTAGCATGGAAATTAGTAACTAAAATCATACTTTCTTGCATGTGTATTGGTATAACTTTTAATATGCTTAGAATATAACTTATTTTTCTATTGCATAAAATGGGGGTGGTTGTACAATAACACATTTTGTAACTGGATATAAAATCTTAAAAATTCAATGAAATTAAACTAGTTATTAATCATCTCTTAGCACTTGTCTAATGAGGGTTGTTTTGAAGACAAAATGAGATAATATGTGTAAAGTGCTTTATGATCATTAAAAGCACTAGTGTACATGTTAGCTGTTGTTTTTGTTATCTACTCTTGTAGCAGTATCCACACTGGCATACCCAAGATGGCTACTAGCACAAGTTCTTAGGTCTGCTTTACTATGAAAGATAGGTGTTCAAGAGGTCAACAATCTTTTTTTAATTACATTCATTAGTTCAGGGGAAAAGTCAGCATCCTGAGAGAAAATCCAAACAAAGAAAATAGAAAAAATGTAAGCAGAGAAATAAAGACCAACAGACAGGGCTTCTAAATGTCTAAGAAATTAGCACAGATCAAAAGACAGATCCAACTATCTGACCAAGGCAATACATACACTGTTACCAGAGAGAGAAACACAAACATCTGGGTTTTTAAAAGCCAGGGGCCTCCTTAAAAGCTACCCAGAGTCTCATTTGACTGAATCACAGGAACACTCTTCCAATGAGTGAGCCCCAAAGCAAAATGCTAGCCTCAGAGTATATATATACCCTTTTTAGAGCCAGAGGGCATCTATCTTTTTAGAGTCAGAGGGCATCACCCTTGTGACCTACAAAGTATCAAAAGGTGTGGACCTTCCTGAAAAACAAGCCTCCCTTAATCAAACTTCCCTTAATGGACTCCATGTGAGGCCTATTAATGGGCAGGGAAGATCTTATATCCCATCAACATTACAACTTTATGAAAAAGTCTATGCTTGTTTGGGACCAAGCAAGACACAAATTTCAAAAAAGATATTCCCTGTCCTCAACAAGGGCTCAATTCAAATCCCACCACTGGCATTTGAGATCTGTATGATGATGACTAAGTCACTGAACTTTTCTGAGTTTCGGTTTTTTTAATCTGAATAGTGGGAATTTTTTTTAAAAGAGGGTACCCACCCCACAGGGTTATTTAGAGGCTCAGAGGAAATGACGTATATAATGCCCTTTGGAAAATTAAAAGTGGTATATAAATGTCAATTGTTGTGTTGTTAGATACCAATGCATATAACTACAACACTAAATTTTATACAAGTGGTAAGAGAGTTAGACAAATTGTTACGTCTGTATTAAGTACTATTCATTAAATTAGGTGCTTGAATCTGGTCTTAATGTTTTTTTTAACAATTAGATGGACTTAGTTAATTTTCTTTGAACTTTAATCTTGTTGTGTAATCTGAACATGCCCTTGCAACTTAAAATAAAGCAAAACAAAATTGTTGTAACTAGCCAATGAACCCAACCCACAGATCATAAGCCAACAGGACTTCAAGAGAGAAACTGAATTATTCATTAAGGGAAGAAAACATAGTATTTAGAGCTAGAAGGATTTTGGAAATAATCTAGTCTGACTCCCTCCCCTTACAGATGAGTATACTGAGATCCAGAGAGGGAAAGGTACTTGCCTAAAATGATTCAGGTGGTTAAGTAGAAGAGCCAGGGCCCAATCCAAGATTCTTTACCCTCTTGCCCATTGTTTTTCCTATTTTTTAATTCATTAATTGGTGAGGAAAGAACAGGTTATTTAAGGATTTGTCCAGTTCTAAACAGCCACATGAACTGTAGCTTTAAGTAATTATCTGGTAGATTAGAACTGTGAGGGGGAAAAGGACAATCTGATTAACTCAGGAGAAAAATAATCCATTTTGGCATTTTTTAAAAAGTGTGTACAGGGCGTAGTGGTTTAGAGTTAGTCCTTAAACAACTCTATTTCCCACCAATCTTTCCCAACACTGTCCTGCTGTGTTATTCTAAGTAGAAATAAAAGCTGTTGCTATGGACAACTCCTTTAGCCAAGTGCAGAATGGGAAAAACAATGACATTCTTTTAGAAATGTTCAGTCTTTGTCTACACATACGTTTCTAGAATAAAAAGCCCTTTTGGTGCTTTTCTGTATATCTTTGAGGAGTCTATGTTATGCCATCTTTCATACCTGCTCCTTGGGCTACTCTTACAACTAGGCAGAGCTGATCACTGAACAGGCGTGATGATTTGAAAGGGTGTTGGTTACATGGGATATTAGCCCCTGATATCACATTGCCTATCATTACATCATTATAACCTCATTCACAGAATTGTAGAATTTAGAGAATAAATTCGAATAATCTTTTAGGATACCCTCTTGACAATGAAAATACCCCTACAATATGTTAACCTTTATTTACTAATCCCTTAGAAAGATCTTATGGGGAATAGGGTGAGGATAGGACCTGAGACAGAGCAGGGGGTCCTGGTTGGAGGAAAAGGGTAGAATGTCAAGAAGGAGAAGGAATTGCTGATGGGTGAGAAACAGAGGAATTAAAGGTCAAAGGCAGCATGAAAGTCTGGAAAAAACAGTAGCTAGCTTTTGTATATAAGACAATAAAGTGCCATAATACCATTATGAAAATCATTTTGATCTATAGACCCAACTTTGGCAACTGTTGAACTAAATCATCTCCAAGGTCCTTTCTAATTATAAGTTTTTTGACTTATGATAATTATCTTTTTCAATATCCTGACAAAGAATCAGTCCCAGACTTCAAAACAAAAATAAAATAGCACTGAGCTAGTCCCACCATTATTATTACAGAAATAGTTTTATCTCATCTTTTTTGATGGGATTTACGTAGAAATGGTCAAGGGACAAGTCACTATAGTACTATTATTCTTTTATATTTAATGATCTCTGGACTGTTGAGCAGAGAGATTAAAAACACTGCTTTTTCTAATTATTTAAGAGTATTGGGAGGTAAACTCATCCTCCTGTAAGCTTACTGAAAACATCTTTGGGACAATTCCATCAGCAGACAAAATGACAAAGAGAACATGTACTTCTTCAAACAAGGTTTAAATTTTCTTCTAGGTTTCTATATTTTAAAAGTTTTTAATTCCAAATAGTTGGGAGACAGTGAGTATTCACTGTGTGTGAGATCTATTAAAAACATTGCTCTTAAATTATTATTCATCAATGTTATGGAAAGGCTGATGTAGGCAATAGTTCTATCTGTAATGATGCTCTGGTTCTAAAACAATTTACTAAACTCTCACGGGTGTTTTGGTGTTTGTATTTATAGTACAGGGATATGTTATCTCTTAAATTTTAGGTTCATAGTGTTAAGGATTTAAAGTTAGGGTAGACCTTATATGTTAAGTCCGACTCTTTCACTTTACAGATGAGGAAACTGAGGCATAGAGAGGTTAAGTGACTTGTCCAGTGTCGTAGGCTAGTAGACATCTGAACTAGAAGTCAAATTCAGGTCTTTCTGGCTCTAAATCTAGTTCCATCTCCATTATACAATACTGACTCCCATAAAGAAACTGAGGCTCAGAGAGATTAGCAACAATTAACTTTACCAAACTAGAATCTGAGGGAGAATTTGAACTCATATTTTCCTGTCTCCAAGTCCAGATATCTCCATTGATACTCTCTATAATCCTGCCACTAAAGGATAGTGCGGTCTGGTATATCATTCTAGTAGAAAGAGTATTAGATTTGGAACCAGAAACTTAGGTCAAAGTCCCAACTTTGAGACTCACTAAGTCTTTTTCAGTATCCAATAGATGCTAAACTTTTTCAGCCTGCATGATATATTGCATAATTTCCACCACTTCATTGCATAATTCATATTGGTCAATAAGTCTAGGGTCGCTAAGAATAACCATTTTGTAATTCCATTTGATAATGATCTAATTCTAAATCCCTATAGTAAACTTCATCTGTTTCTGTAAACAAATCCTCATGACTTTGTCATTTTTTGTTCAGTAGTTTCCTGTCAACATGTTATTTAGGTTCATATGGATGCTGAGTTCACTCTTAGATCTTAGCTGCTTTGTGGATTCTGTTCAGAGAGAGACAACCTTCAGTTATATTTGACAAATCTAATGGCATATACCCACTTGCAGCTTTTACTATGGCTACTGTGAGGTCTGCTTGTTCCAAAAATGTATTTCTGTACATTTTAACCTATTTATTGTATACTCTGAGTACATCAGTTAGTCAGTCATCTTCATATCCTTTGACTAAGAAGTACTCATCTTGGGCGGCTAGGTGGCGCAGTGAATAGAGTGCCGGCCCTGGAGTCAGAAGGACCTGAGTTCGCAGCCGGCCTCCGACACTTAATCCACACAAACAAAAAAAAAACCTAGCTGTGTAACCTTGGGCAAGTTACTTAACCCCAATTGCCCTAAAGGGGAGGCTAGTGAGTAAGAGCGCCGGCCTCGGAGTTGGGATGACCCGAGATCAGATCCGGCCTCAGAAAATGAGCACGCACACATAAATAATGACTAGCCGTGTAACCTTGAGCAAGTTACTTAACACCAATTGCTTTAAAAAAAAAAAGAAGTACTCATCTTTCCATAGTCATCATGGAATGATAAAACCTATGTTTCACTGACATTATATGAGTTTTTATTTGAACACCTTCTAGATCTATTGTCATCTATCTTGTGATACCTAAAGTCAGACAGTCAATAAGCATTTATTAAGCATCTATTATATGTGAGACATTATGTAAACTGCAAGGGATACAGAAAGAGGAAAAAAACAGTCCCTGCCCTCAGGTAACTCACAATCAAATGGAGGAGACAATAGATAAACAAATACATCTAACAAATACAAACTATCTATAAGATAAATAGAAATAATCAACTGAGAGAAAGCATTAGAATTAAGAGGGATGGGAAAGGATTTCTGTGGAAGGTAGAATTTTAGTTGGGACAGGAAGAAAGCCAGGGAATCCAGGAGTTGTAAATGAGGAGGAAAAATATCTCAAGTATGGGGCCCAGTCAAAGAAAATGCCTGGAACTGGAAGATAGAGTTTCTTGCTCAAAGAATGGCAAGGTGGCCAGTGTCACTGGATAAAAAAGTATGTGATAGGGAATGAGGTATAAAAAGACTGGAAAGGTGAGTAGGGGTAGTGGAGAGTGTCTTGGGAGCCAGTGGAATTTATTGAGTGGAGTCAGGGATGACATGGTTGGACCTGCACTTTAGGAAAATCACTTTTGGCAGCTTAATGGAGAATGGGTTGGAGTGGGGAGAGACTTGTGACAGGCAAACCTCCCAGCAGGCTATTATTGTATTAGTCCAAGCAGAAAGTGATGTGATCCTACTTCAGAGTGGTGGCACTATTAGAAAAAAGAAAGCTGCATAGTGAAGAGATGTTGCAAAGGGAAATAGACAGACCTTGGCAACAGATTGAATATGGGAGGTAAGAGATAGTGAGTCAAGGGTGACACCTAGCTTGCCAGCCCAAGGAACCAGGAGAATAGTGGTGCTTTAAACAATCATAGGGATGTTTGGAAGGGGAGAGCCTACGGGGGGTGGGGAAGAAAATGAGCTCAGATTTGGACATCGATTTGAGTTTAAGATGTTTACTGGACATCTAGTTCAAAATGTCTTAAAGGCAGTTGGAGATGTGAGACTGGAAGTCAACAGAGAGGTTAGGGCAGGATAAGTAGACTTGAGAATCATCAGTATAGAGATGGTATCATCTCATATAACCATTATCATCTCATGATAGAGATGATAATTAAATCCATGGGAACTGATACGATTGCCAGGTGACGTAATATAGAGGGAGAAGAGAAGGTGGCTCAGGATAGAGCCACTTGTGGGAAACCTACTGGGCATGACCTGGATGCAGATCCAGCAAGGGAGACTGAGATGGAGCTGTCTGACAGGTAAAAGGAAAACTAGGAGAGAAGTTCTGTCCCAATCAGTTCAGAGAAAGAAATATATTTCATGAGTGAAGGGATTAGGAAAAAACAAAACCAACTTACTGTAGGGGAAGTTTATAGAAAACCACTCAAATTCACCTAAAGAGTAGAGGTCAATATAAATGCAGAACAGATCTAGCTTCTACAAGACCAGTGAAATTGCAAACTTCGGGGCATCAGTCAGTTATTAGAAATCTAGACCATCTTGACTGATGGGAAATTTGCTAGAAACTCAGTCTGGGATGTTAGGGAACTCCAGTCTTTGCCCAGTAAGAGTTAAAGAGCATAAACTATAAAGAGTTCGTGAAAAACAAGATATTTTACTTTAATTTTGCAGAAGGGGAGACTTAATCTCAGAGTAAAGATTTACACATAGACAAAAATATGTGAGAGGTTATAGCACTCATTAACGGTATTTTGGAAAAAGCATTACACTCAGAACCAGAAAATTTGGATTCAAGCCCTTACTTTGAGATTTAGTTGTTGTATGACACCTGGACGAATTGTCATCTTGCCGAGACTTCCATTTGCAAAGTGTTATTGTGAAAAGAAAAAAGCCTTAAAGTGCTACAGAAATATGATTTTTTTATTATTTAAGAAGTAGAGCAATCAGCCTTCTAAAACTTCACGCCTGAGGATCCCAGGTCTGGTTTTAAACCAGCACCTTTCAGATTCTGAGGAAAGGATGGCACCAGAGTGAGTTATAATACAATATTACACCCCTCTCTCCTCCCTCCATCTTGCCTGTTATGCTCTCATATAAGCTGACCCTTATGTATAAGGTGCATTCTTTCCTTATTTCTGTTCATAAGAATTGCTACCTTCCTTTAGGATTCATCTACCATTCTTTAAGAGCTGCCTCCTCATTAAAGTCTTCCCTGATCTCCCCCTATTCCTGCCTCAACTTGCTGATAAGGTGTCTTTCCTCAATTTATCTCCTATTTACTTATCTGTATACATGTTGCATCCCCAGTAGAATGTAAGTTTCTGGATGACAAAGACCATCTTTTTGTTTTGTTTTCTTAGTATTCCCAGGGTCTATTGTTCTCGTTCAGTCTTTTCAGTTGGGTCCAACTCTTCATGACTCCATCTGGGGTTTTCTTGGCAAAGATACTGGAGTGGTTTGTTGTTTTCTTTCTTTAGCTCATTTTACAAATAAAGAAGTTGAGGCAAACAGGGTTAAGTAACTTGCCTAAGATCACACAACTATTAAGTGTCAGACGCCAGATATGAACTAAGGAAAATTACTCTACTTTACTTCAGGTCCAGCATTCTAGCCACTGTACCACCCAGGTGCTCCTTTCCAGGGTCTAGAGAGTGCCTTAAATGTAGTAGATGCGGGGGGCGGAGCCAAGATGGCGGAGTAGAAACAGCTCATCCAAGCCTCTCTGCCCCCAGATTCTCCACAAACTATGTAAAAAAGGACTCTGAAAAACTTCTGGAGCCCCAGCACCCACAGAACGACATAGAGAAGCTAACCTCCCGCTGAGGACAGCCCAGCACCCTGCAGGAAGGACCAGCGCAGCGGTCTGGGAGCCAGCAGAGCGCAGAGCGCAGGAGCCGAGCCCAGGTCCACTTGAGCCGAGGTTTTAGCCCCAGGGCGGCAGGGCCAGCAGCCAGCTGGAGGAAACCCAGAACACCAGGAACTGTGGAGACTCCAGAATTATCAACATAGACTTGCCTAGGACAAAGTAAGAGGTTAGTGTCCTATGGACTTTGGGACCTGTATTTGGGAATGCGTCAGCTCCCTCCCCTGGGGGCTAGAAGCCACTGAGGAGACACGCCATTTTGTAGTTTTCAGAGGCATTTCCGGCTCCCAGCCTACAAATCGTGGGGAGATTCAGCGATCAGTCTTGGGGGGTAATCGCTCTTGCTTTAACCTCCCTGGATCTGGATTGTGATCTAGGGTGGAAGCTGTGGGTGGGTTTACAGCTTACCAGAAATGGAAGTTGCCCCCCACACGTTCGGGACGAAAATTCCTCTAGCTGGCCTTAAAGCCATAGTGTGGCAACAAGCCCAAAAGTCAAGTAATTAAGTGGCAACATGCCAAGGCAAAGGAAACAGAAAAATGCAACCCTAGACTCCTATTTGGGGGCATAGAGCAGGAAAAGGACTGTGAGGTCAGAAGTCCTGCTCCAAAAGCCCCAGGGGAAAACATGAACGGGTTGCAGGCCATAGAGGACCTTAAGAAGGACTTTAAAAATCAAATAAGAGAAGTGGAGGAAAAATTGGAAAGAGAAATGAGAAGGATGCAGGAAAAAGTATGAAATGAGGGTCAACAGCCTGACTGAGGAAAACAACACCTTAAAAAAATAAACTAACTCAAATGGCAAAGGAGGCCCAAAAGGGCAATGAGGAGAAGAATGCCTGAAAAAGTCGAATTTGCCAGATGGAGAAAGAATCTCAAAAGTTCGCTGAGGAGATTCATTCCTTCAGAGTTAGACTGGAGCAAATGGAAGCTAATGACTTTATGAGAAATCAAGATGCTGTTAAGCAGATCCAAACAAATGAAAGATTAGAAGGCAATGTGAAATATCTCATGGGAAACCACTGACCTGGAAAATAGATCCAGGAGAGACAATTTAAAAATTATTGGACTACCTGAAAGCCATGATCAAAGAAAGAACCTAGAAATCACCCTTCAAGAAATTCTCAAGGAAAATTGCCCTGATGTTTTAGATCCAGAGGGCAAAATAGAGGCTGAAAGAATCCACCGATCACCTCCTGAAAAAGATCCCAAAAAGAAAACTCCCAGGAATATTATAGCCAGGTTCCAGAATCCCAGATCAAGGAGAAAATACTACAAGCAGCCAGGAAGAAACAATTTCAATATTGTGGAAACACAATCAGAATAGCCCAGGACCTGGCAGCTTCTACACTGAGGGATTGAAGGGCATGGAATATGATATTCTAGAGGGCAAAAGAACTGGGAATGAACCTAAGGGTCACCTACCCAGCAAAACTGAGTATTTTGTTTCAGGGGAAAATATGGTCATTCAGTGGAATAGAGGACTTTCAAGCATTCTTGAGGAAAAACCAGAGTTGAATAGAAAATTTGACATCCAGACACAAGAAGCAAGAGATGCCTGAGAAGGTAATCAGGAAAAGAAATCAAAAGGAACTTATCAAAGTTGAACTATTTACATTCCTATATGGAAAAACAATAACTGTGACTGATGATATCTTTCTCACTATGAAAATAATGGAAGAAGGGTGTGTGGTCATATGAATACATATGTGAATGTGTGTGTATATGGCTACAGTTATATATGGATAGAGGGCATAGGTTGATTTTGTTGGGAAGGGAGAGTACTCAAGGGATGAAATTATGAGGTGAGAGAGGAAAGTGGCAAGAGGAGATGGGAGAGACATGGTAGGGTAAACTATCTCATGTAGGGGAAGTGGGTGCAAAGGAGGGGGAGAATAAGGAAGGCTAAAAAGGCAAAACCACATTCACATTGAATTTGGTTCAGGGAGAAAAATGACATACATACTAAATGGGATATCTCAACCTGCAGCAGGATAGGGGAAGGGGGATGAGAGGAGGGATGATGGATGGGAGGGCATCCTTGGGGTGAGGGGAGGTTGGAAGTACCCACTATAGAAGAGGGACAGGATCATGTAGGGAATGGACCAGGTGGGGGGTGGGATGAGTGGGAGGGAATATAAGCAGCCTTGTACAATATATCTACTATGATAATGTTTTGCATAGCTAGACATGTACAATATATACTGAATTACTTATCTCCCAAGAGGGAATGGGTGACAAGGGAGGAAGGAAATGGACCTGAAATTTGAGGTCGTAACATTAAATGTTTCAAATATATATAAATACTATTATTAATACTCTTTTGCTTGTAATAGGGAGATAAGATGTGCAGGCATTGGGATGCAAAGACTCACCTTCCTCTAATGGAAAAGTCGATGGGGGTATGGGAGAAGGTATGGAGAGAGCAGATTGGAGGAAGCGATATCTTGTGGGATTACTGTTCTGGGAGGTTGGGTAGGGGAATAATGGGGGGAAAATGATTGTAACTCAAAATCTGGCAGAAATGAATGATGTAAAACAGAAGTTAATAAAGTATTTGTTTAAAAAAAATAAAAAATAAAAAATTAAAAAAAAATGTAGTAGATGCTTAACAAAAGTTTGGTAAAATGATTTGAATTCACCTGCCAGACTCTAAGGGATGAAACCTTGTCTCATCTAAACTCCATTATCTCAAAGACTTGCCTAATTCAGTCTTTGCACTCAATAGGTGTTTAATAAATGTTTGATGATGAATGAATGAATCTCACAGCAGTCCCTAAAGATATGCCCCCCAAGCACAGACAGAACTGCCAGGCCCAGCTCTCACAAAGTGCATCCTTGGACATCAGAACTGCCAGACTATGGCAAAAGAACAAACTTCCTTCCCCTCATTCTGTCTGTTCCCAGCTCCTGCTGCTTGTTCTTCACCTGGGTCACTCCACAGTGACTCATTTTAGATGTGATTAAGCCAAACAGAGCCTGGGCTCTTTCAGATTGAGTGATTGAAAGGAGGCCCTCACGAATACAGCTTCTCAAATGTGGCCCCAGCTTCACAGCAGTGCCCCCACTCCACCCCACCCACACCTCTTCACCAAAGGGCAAGCCGGGGAGACAAAAATGCTCATTGCACCTTAGTACATAAGGTCCTGCTCGCATAAGCAACACGAATAAATCCGCAGGCTTCTAGGTCTGGAACTCTTGCCAGAGCTCAGTTGCTATGGTAACCAGAAGCCGACATAGGAAGGAGGCTTTTGCCATCCTCAGGAATTTTATTAGCAGGCTCTGAAAAACTGAACAAAGGGAAGATTTGTCAGGTTGCAGCAGGCAGCAATTTCTTTTAAGGGGGCATCATTTGTTTTCCCCTTTCTGCTCGTTTTTGTTGGAGCCTGAAAAAAATAAAATTCAAATCCAGTTACATAAAACTAGTAAAGGTTTTTCTTGGGGATGGGTCAGGAAAGGATACTAATAAAAAAAAAAAAACCTGCCTCAGTGGAGAATTAGAAAAAGAAGCAAAGGGACTCAGGAGATTAAAAATGTATTTTTCCCTGTTCAACACTCAAGACAGCCTTTTCAGAACTGAGGGATTAATTACAAGGTGGGGAAGGGGACTTTGTGTAGGTGGGGGGGGGTGTGAGTGAGTAGAGTGGGGTGGGGAGGTCTGTTCAGGGCTGCAGTTTCAGGAAGAAGATGCAGCAGATTTTATTTTCACTCTCACCACCTACTCCATAACTCTGATGCAGTAGGTGAAGGCAGCAATGTGAATAGGTTATGGACTCACAGAATACCAGAGATGATAGGGCTTAGAACAGGAACACAGACAGTCAGCATTCAGAGACATTAGCCAATATTTATTCCGCCATTTTCACAAAAGAGAAGTCCAGAGAGTGGAGAAGCAGTGCCACAAATGATTCACAGAGCACAGGATTTTAAGTCGAAGGACCCGACCTTCCAATTCCGGCTGGGTGCCTTACTATTTATGATTTGGACAAGAGATTTCACCTCTGTGGGCCCCAGCTTCCTCACTGATCAAATGTAGGGGTTCAACTAAATTATTTCCATGGTCCCTTCCAGCTCTAAATCCTATGAACTTGCCCAAGTCCCTGTGTCAAATGTTATAACTCTCAAATCCAAAGGGCTGTGTCCACTTTTTTGGTTGGACTGAATTTTGCTGCATTTTATTTTACCACATTGTATCAAGAAGTCAGCCAGCCATTACCTGGAGTTTAGAGGGCAAAGAATCATAGCATCTCTAGACATGTGGTCCAATTCCTACCTGAGTGGGATTTCTTCTTCGACATTACTGCCAGATGGTCAGCTAGGTCTGTCTGAAGTTCTGTCTTCTGAGGACAAGCAGAAATAGTCTAATTTGTCTTCAGTATGTCAACCCTTCAGATATCTATGGGCAGCTACCATTCCACCACCCTTGTCCTTACCACCCAAGTCTTTTCTTTCCCTGGCTACATCTCCCCAGTTGATTCCACTCATTCTAAGTGGCATATTCTTCGACCCCCTTACTATCCTAGTGGCCCTTCTTTGAACATGCTCTACTTTTCAATGCCCTTCCTAACAATGTCCATCCCTAACCAAAGTCTACTTGAGATATAACCTGGTCCTGGCAGAGATCAGCAGGGCTATCATCTCCCTCATTCTTGAATATTATGTTACCAATGTTCCGTAAGCTCTCAAGAATATTTCTAGCTGCCATGGTACTGCAGAGTCACACACAGCTTGCAGTCTATTACAACCACCTACCCACTGCTAGGTCTTTTGCATAATAGAATATAAGCTTTTTGAGGATGAGTTGTTTTATGCTGCATGCTCAGTACCTAGCACTGTACCTTACACAGAGTGAGTAATTCATAAATGCTTGCTATATGGGATTGAACTGGACACGAGGTGTCACCATCCAGTATATCACTATTGATATGTTTTCTTTGATGTACAAAGATTTTTATTATTTCTTTCTAATTAAGACATTGGAGCTCTTAGCAGCTGAATATGCTAAAAGGTGTGCTTCACATTGAAATGATGTTTAGAAATCCCCGCCCTAGAATTGTCAAACTCCTAGATGAGTAACTGTCTAAACTATTTCATCCATTTATTTCAACCATTCATCAATAACAACAACAGCAATAATAAAGCTTTAAGCTTTATAGTTTTACATTATTGGTCTTAGGAGCTTGTGAGACAAATGTGACAAGTATGACTACCCCCATGTGACAGAAGTAGTAATTGATATTCAGACACATCAAATGACTTGCCAACGCCATACATCTAAGGATTAGAAAAGCTAGGATTTGAACTCATGTCTTTTAACTCTCAATCTAACACTACCAGAGAGAATCTGGATTATGGTCCCTACATATCTTTTTTTCTCTAGTACCTACCACAGAACTTTTCACATAGTTACTGTTTAACACATGTTTGTTGAATTAAATCACATGACTATTAATGGCAGTCAAATGCTTTTAGAAATTTTTATTGAGCCCTGTTTTAATGCCATATTCACTTCCTATTATGCCCTATCCCCACCAGCACCATATCTTATGATAGAGGGAAACGGTTGATCAAATCAATGGACACAGTAATGTCTTCTGAAAGAACATTTGATTTTTTGCACCTTAAGTCCCTTGCCTTTCTATCAAGGTTGTCTATCCTTCGGAACCAATATTGTTCCCAATCAACATTTTTTATATATCATTTGAGAATCCCATGTAACAGTCTATTTAAACACATTTCTTAAGCAAAGTAAGCCATTGGCCATTGGCATTATATACATGTTTAATCTGCATCCCTGAGTAAATTTCTGGTATAGATTTTCCTTTCTGGTCTCTGGCTATGAATTCTCTAAGCAGAAAGATTTTCTGTGTTTTCTCACAATCAAATTCAAGGTGAATTTCTAATTCTGGATATGGCTTTGATCCAAAATGTTTTATTTCTAGCCCTTTGCCTCTCCCAAAATATTGATTTCTTGAAGAAAAAAAGGTAAAAATCGATGCAGTTATTCCTAAGGGTTAAGTATACCTTAATAAGAGAGAGCTCTGGCTAAGGCAGCCTCAATTATGACTCAGTCATATAAGCGGGAAGGAGTCTGGCCAAAAGCCCATCAAGAATCTTCAGTGCCTGAAGAATGTCAGGTATTGAACAGCCAAAAACCAGTTCCCCTCACCTATCACCATTCCCTCCAATTGAAAACATTTACTTGATAATGCTTCATGGGATTGCATTTTTCTTACACTGTCATCATCATTGTGATTTCTTTAAATCCATGCTCCTAGCAGATTCCCAGCCCAGTAGAAACAAGACCTGGAAGAGTTCTGGAAGTTGAATATGGGTTGGAGTCTGGGCCCAAGTATTTAATAGCCACATGACCTTCAACACATCTTGCCTCTGTGGGACTCATTCTCCTGTTTGTCAAATGGGGATAACAATCCTTGTACTGACCATCTCCCAAGGTAGTTATGAAGAAAATGACATTGTAAAATAAAATAAAAGGAAGCCCTCATGAATCCAGATTCTCAAATGGTGGTCCCAGATTTCCAGCAATGTCACTTTACCCCTTCACCAAAGGGCAAGATGTGAGGAAAGCAGTTTTATAAAATGTGCTACTTATCAATATTAATATACCATTATTGATATTAATAATTATCTGCACACATTGCTTTTCACTTTTTAATTTTATTAAAGACTAGATAAACATGAAAATTTCCATATATAAAGAACAGAAAAAGAGGATTTTGTATGGAATGGAACTTTTATTAAAAAGTTGGTAGTAAATTTAATATGATATAACAAAATTCTTTGTCTGCATCCATTTCTGAAATTCTTCTTTTGCTGTATATTTTTATAAAATCATTGGCATTCACTTTCCTCTTTTCTGCCTTATTATCACTCCCCCTCCCCAAACAGAAGCTGTCCCTTGTAACAAATTAGTCAAAAGGAACAAATTCACACATTGGCCATGTCTGAAAATACTTCTCATTAAGCATCACTAGTCCAACACCTCTCTGCCAAGTGGTGGGAGGTATAGTTCATCATCACTGTCCTGAATGTCAGTGTCAATGCACTGATCAGAGGTCTTAAGCTTTTCAAAGTTATTTGCCTTTACCTTATTGTAGACGTTGTATAAATTGTTCTCCTGGAATTTTAGGAATTTTTATTGATGCCCATTTTAATATCATACTCACTTTTAATATATCCTGTGCCCACCAGCACTATCTCTTATGATAGAGGAAAATGGATAATAATTTAATAAATCATTTAATGGTTAACCATTAAACTCACTTTGTGCCAAATCTGTTAATACAGGTCTTCCCAAGTTTCTCTGAATCTATTCTTTTTGCAATTTCTTGCACTACAATAATATTTAGTATTCATGTACCATAATTTATTCATTTATTCCAGACTGATAGGGCACCTACATTGTTTCTAGTTCTTTGCTTATCAAAAAATTTTGCTCTAAATTTTAAGGTAATAAATGAGTATGGTGTCTCCACCTCCACTATAGTTAGCGCCTTATACCTCTCTCACACTCTAATTTTCCCTCACAAAAAGACCACAATAACGCAGTTACCCCCAAATTCTTGGGGTTCTAAATGTTATCCTTTTGTGAGGGAATGCATTTCCTCTATTCAACACTTTAACTATTAAGATGTGATTGAAGAGCTTCTAATTTACACAAAACCAGACACTCAATGATGACACATGTAGACCTAAAACATAACCATTTACTTAAGAATAAGACAAAAGAAATAATAGCATCACAAGTACTCATCTGTAAAAATTATATGCTCAGCCAAACTAATGGCAGGAATAATAAACCCATCAAACTCCACACTAAACCAGGGCCATACTCTCCTAACATAGACTCAGTTTATATGAGAGAAAGTGAGCAGACACACATGCAGAAAAAAACCTGCAGTGAAGCACATAAAGAGAGGAAAACTTGTTTACTCAGGCTAACCTGTAACCCCAGAACTGTACATTTTGGTGTTCTCTTTCTGTTTGAGGAACTGTCCATAAAAAGTCCTTGACAAATATAACTTCTTTATTGAATAGATGCTTCCACTGTTAAGCTGTGCTAATCCACTGAAACTCTGGAATTGTAAACTACAAACTTTCAGTTCTTTTGGTCTCAGGAACTATCTATAAAAGCTCATTGATGCAATCTGGAATTATGCCCAAAGGGCTATAAATAATTTCATACACTTTGACCCAGTAATACCACTTCTAGGGTTATATCCCAAAGAGATCATAGAAGAGGGAGGAAGACCTATATGTACAAAAATATTTATAGCAGCTCTCTTCATGGTTGCAAAGAATTGGAAACTAAAGGGGTGCCCATCAATTGGGGAATGGCTAAACAAGTTATGGTATATGCATGTAATGGAATATCATTGTGCTATAAGAAACGAGGAGGAGGTGGTTTTATATTTACCTGGAGAGGCTTATACAAACTGATGCTGAGCGAGAAGAGTAGAACCAGGAGAAATTTGTATACAATCACAGACACAATATATGTGTGATGACCAACTATGAAAGACTGGACTCTCTTCAGCAATGCAGTGATATAAGTCAATCCCAAAAGACTCATGAAGGAGAGAGATGGGACATCCAGAGAAATAACTAGAAAGAACTGAGCTTGAATCCTGATGGAAGCAAACTAATTGTTCTTTTTCTTTTCATTGTTTGGTTTTATTTCTTCTTTACCATTTTTCATCCCACCTAGTACAATACACCTTTGTAACTTGACTAATGTCCAATATGAAAGTATTTACAGATCCTATATTGGACTATATGCTGTTATGGGGGGTGGGGGAGGGAGGGAAAGGAAATTTGAAAATCAAGGAACTATGTAATTGAATCTTGTTAACTAAAAATAAACTAATAAATTTTTTTTAAAAAGCTCATTGATGAACTTAGTCTCTGTGCCAGACAAATGGTTCTAGTACTTGACTAAAATCTCATTGAGTATAGTGTCCTGTTTTAGTTGAACTAGAAGTCTGCTGGTTAGTGTCTCTGATTCTCTGCTTAACTGGACCTATTCTTTAACAATAACTGTGTCAAGTGTCAAGGTTACTTGATATAGTTCTGAAATCTGTTCTTTCAATTATGTGTGTGTCTCTCTTGCATCATCATCATCATCATCATCATCATCATCATCATCTTTCTGCATTAAGACTCTTGCTCCTCTATGTGAATGACTCCTACCTTAAGTTTATGATTAGTAGTCAAATGCTCATCTCCTGTCTATAATCAGATATGCCTCATTTCATAAAATAGTTCTGGTGTTCATAAAGTTCCAGTATAATACAGCTTGTCATATTCAAAATGAACAAGAAATGTCTTAGAACTCTGAGTCAGAATAGCTTTTTCTTCCAAATCTGAGCAGATCTATGCTTCAAATAAATGAACTGCTGAGCCAGACTTAAATCAACAACTGCTCTTCTCAGAAGCAGACTTATGCCCCATACAAATGAACTACAAAGGGTAACTCATATTTACGTATGGGTGTTTTCTCTCTGTTTTTTACATCTTTAGGGAGTGTGCTTAGTAGTGGCATCATTGTATCACAGAATATGCACAGTATATTGACTTTTTAATAGTATACAATCATATACTATAATTTGTTCATAATACTTGGACCAATTCACAGCTCTGCTAACAGTATGTTGATATTCCTATCCTCCCACAGACTCTCCAGCAATTGCTATTTTCCCTTTTTTGACATTTTTGTCAATCTGGGCATGAGGTAGAACCTTGGAGTTGTTTTCATTTGCATTCCTCTTATTGTTAGTGATTTATAGCATTTCGTATGATTCTTTATAACTTGCATTACTTCTTTTGAACACTGCCATTCATCTATCTATTGACAAATGTATTTCTTCTTATATATGTGCATCTCTTTTAATTATATCCACAAATATGAGTTGGTCAAATAGTACTAACTGAGCCCTGTGCTAGATAATGTGAAATTAATAGATGAGAAAAAATAATTCCTGGTTCTCAAGGATTAGAATCAAAAGGGACCTCAGAGATCACTCAGTCCAACTCATTGAAGAATTCATGCTCATTTTACAGATAATGGAATTGAGATCCAAAGTGGTAAAGTGACTTGTACAAGCTCATACAAGTTCCAAAATCACAATTAGATCCCAGCCCATCTAACTTCAAATTTAACATTCTATTAACCCCTCTCCTAACACTAAATGCAAAAGAGCAGGAAGAATGAACAGCAAAAGAAACAAACCCCCCTCCTTTCTTTGAGTGCCCATCTTTTATTATAAATTATAATTCTGAAATAATGCTTTATGGTCCTCTGTATTTCTGAAGTTAACCTTTGTATTAGCTTAATTCCCCTGACTAAAAGAAACCAGACTTCAAAAAGGAAGAGATCTGTGTGGTCTAGAGTTCTAGAACATGGAAGGGGAAAAGAGAAGGGAATAAGCATTTCTATGTCTCCTTCTATATGTCAGGAATTGTGCTAAGCACTTTTTACAGATATCATTTCATATGATTCTCACAACAGCTCTTTCAGGTGGATGTTATTATTATCTCCATTTTATAGATGAGGAAAGTGAGGCAGAAAGAGTAAATGACTTGCCTAGGGTCACACAGGAAGTAAGTGTCTGAAGGCAGATTTAAACTCAGGTCTTCCCCACTTCAGGCCCTCTGCTCACTCTGTCTACTGTACCACCAGATGGCTGGTAAAAGCAGTGAAACTTCTGTGGGTTCATGATGAATAGGTGTTGTTATATAGTCATTTCAATCATGTCCAACCCTCTGTTACCCCATTTGGGATTTTCTTGGCAGAGATACTGGAGTGGTTTGCCATGTCCTTCTCCAGCTCATTTTATAAATGAGAAAACTGAGGCAAACAGGGTTAAGTGACTTGCCCAGGGTCACACAGCTAGTAAACATCTGAGACTGGATTTGAACTTAGGAAGATTCCAGGCCTGGTGCTCTATCCACTGCACCACCTAGCTGCCCCAACAGGGTAAGAAATCAGGAGCATGTGAAGAAACTCCCTCTACCAATACAAATCAGGGGCTGCTTTGCAACTACAGTATTAGATTGCTGCCTGGGGTTCTGAAAAGATAAGTAATTTGTTTTGGGCCATACCGCAATGTATTTCTTTTTAAATATATTTTTATTTATTTTAATAAAGATTTCTCAATTACATATTAAAATTTTTAATATTTCTTTTTAAAATTTTGAGTTTCAAATTCTCTCCCTCATTTCCTCACTCCTATCTCTCCCCTCCTTGAGAAGGCAAGCAATTTGATATCACTTATACATGTGAGGTCACTATATATATATATATATATATATATATATGTATATATATATATATATATATATTTCCATATTAGCCATGTTGCAAAAGAAAACATTAAAAAAAAACAAGAAAAATGAAGAAAATTTAAAGTTATGTGTCAGTCTGTGTTCAGAGTTCATCAGGTCTCTTTCTGGAGTTAGAGAGTATTTTCCATCATGTATCCTTTGGAATTTTCTTGGATCATTGTATCAGTCAGAGTAGTTAAGTCTTTCACAGTTGATCATCCTTACAATCTTGCTGTTACTGTGTATAATATTCCCCTGGTTCTGCTTACTTCACTCTGTAAAGGTTTATATAAGTCATCTTGGGTTTCTCTAAAATCATCCTGCTCACTTCTTATAGCATATTAGTATTCCACTACAATCATATACTAAAACTTGTTCATTCATTCCCCGATTTATGGGCATCCCTAGATTTCTAATCTTTTGGTACCACATAAAGAGCTATTCTAAATATTTTTGTACAAATAGGTCCTTTTACCCTCAGCCAGTATATTTCAGAGAAGGGACCTGAACTCAGTTCTACTTGACTCTGAGGTTCACTACCAACCACTACCACCATTTTGCCAAAAGTTTTGATGGGAATGTGTATGAATATTCTTTCCCTCCACACATGCCTTGACCCTTCTGTAACTTAGTAGATGGCTTGTAGAGTTGCTGTGGCTTAAAAATTCATCATGGAATACTCAAAATCATGACAAGCATCTCCAAATATAGCTAGTTTAGTTTTCAGATAATTGGTGCATAGTTCATCACTAGAACATACAAAACTCTTACCAGATTTTAGGACCTATAAGAGATGACATTCACTTGGCTTAGTCTTCTATACTTGGAGTCATCTCCATGTCCAAGAAATCTGAAGAGCAATTTGGAACTATTTCTCAAAAGTCACTAAACTGTGTATACTCTTGTGATTCAACAATACTGCTTTAGGTCACATATTCCAAAGAGATCAAAACAATTGGAAAAGGACACATACATACATACATACATACATATATAAACTCTATTTGTAGCAGCAGAGAACTATAAACTAATACAGTGTCTATCAGTTGGAAAAATAGCTGAACAAAGTATGTTATATGAATGGAATGGAATGCTACTGTGCACTAAGAAATAATAAAAGATGATTTCATAGAAACCTAGGAAGAGTTGTACGAACTGATATAAAGTGAAGTGAACCAGGACAATTTATATAATAACAACATCGTAAAGACAAACAACTTTGAAAAAGTTAAGAAGTTTGATCGGTGAAATGATCAAACATGTCTATAGGGGACCTATGATGTTCTATGGGACCCATCCCTTAACAGAGAACGATGTACTCAAGCTACATAATGAAACATACATTTTTGGACATGACCATTTTGTAGGTTTATCTTTCTTTTTTTGATCATGTTTATGTGTTACAAGGATTTTGGTTTTATCATTTTTTCCAAGGATTGGGTGGGAAGGAGAAAAAGTAAATGTATATTAATTGAAAAAATCAATTGAATTTTCAGAAAAGAAATTATTGGTGGAGGGATAATAATACCATATTTCCATTGCACTATTGGATTTCCAAAGTACTTTCCTTTCAACAATCATATTAGCATAAATATATTAATATGTTAACACATACTATATATTTAGATATATCTACCTAGGGTAAGGAGTACAACTGAATATTTTATTTCATTGTGAGCTTCCAAGGAGAAAACTTCCTCTATCAATGCAAACAGACACCAGCCCAACGTCAGGCTTTTTTCCTGGAGTGGGGGAAGGCAGGGCAATTGGGGTTAAGTGACTTGCCTAAGTTCACACAGCTGGTGTTAAGTGTCGAGGTCAAATTTGAACTCAGGTCCTCCTGACTCCAGGTTTGGTTCTCTATTTTGCTACCTAGCTGCTCCCCAATTGCAGTCTTAAAGAGTTGCTTGGGACATTGAGGGTTAAGGAACTTATTTAGGGTTATACAGACAGTACTAACAAAGGCACTACTTGAATCCAGATCTTCCAGGCAAGCAAGTAAGATTAACCCCATTTTACAGGTGAGAAAATGAATCTCAGAGATGTTAAGTGACTTGTCCATGGACAGAAAACTAGTAAGTGTTGAAGCAAATGTTGGTCTCTGAAAGGTCACTATGAAAAAGGACACTTAGTGTTTATGAAATTACATGGAGAACTTCCATGCTTATCAAAAGGTATTCTGGTCATCCCAAGGAAAGATGGTGGGGATCCATTGAGGTAGAAGAGGCAAGGCTTATAACAGAAGGAATATAGTCAAATGTCAGGCAGGTCCATTAACCCCCACCAGCACTCCCTGCGGGGACTGCAAATGCTCATATCCAGCACTGATATCAGCTTGAGGTCTAATACTTTGTCCAGACTCCTTCAGGTTCTTGGAAGCTTAGGTCCTTTTCTTCTCTAAGTCTACACATACTTGCTCTGACTGGCAGTGGTGCCTCGGATGGTTCTGTACAGACTTTGCTACCCCTATCCTCCACCCCAGTCAAGTCCAAGGAGACACAATTTACCTTCAAGAACAGCTCCTTTTCACCATTTCTTCAAGACTCTCTTCTTGAATTTTTTTCTAGCAGCTTTTGGTTCTGAAAACCTTTTGATTTGTTTTAATGGTTGGATAAAAAGATGCTAGCAGCAGAGATAACAGTGGGGATATTTGACCTCATTCATAGTTTGGTGTTCTAAGTTTCCTTAGAATCTCAGCAGATTGAAGGAACAAAACACCAGTAAGTTCAGAAAACACTTCTCATCAGTTGGTGAATACTGATATAATTTACCTATTCATTATTCACTTTAGGGACAGCTAGGTGGCACAGTGAAGATAGTGCCACTCAGGAGGACAGTTCAAATCTGGTCACAGACATTTACTAGCTATGTGACCCTGGGCAAGTCACTTAACCCTGTTTGCCTCAGTTTCCTTATCTACAAAAAATAAACCAGGGAAGGAAATAGCAAACAACTTTATTATTTTTGCCAAGAAAACCCCAAATTGGGTCACAAAGACCCCATTAGACATGACTGAAACTACTGAACAACAACAAATCCATTTTAAATTTTGCAAAATGCTTTCTATTCATCACTTTAAGTTCCAAGACAACTCTGGGAGGTAGGAATTAGAGGTGTAATTTCCATCATACAAATGAGTAAACTGAATTTCTGAGAGTTTAAGGAGTACAGATAAACCATTAATAAGTGTCAGAGGCAGAATTTGATCTTCTATGACTTCCTCACTTCTCAGCAGATGTTTGCAGAATGATACCTCTACCCATCACCTCTGCCTTGACCATCTTGTATACAGATTGCTGTTAAATATTTTCACCTGTGGGTCCTGGAAGATGCCTTAACTGTTAAATAATTAAGCCTAACCTCATCATTGCCCCTAAATCTACTTCTGCCTGTAACTTCTCTATTTCTGTCAAGGGCCTCATTCTGCCTATATTCTAGGTTCACAACATTGGTGTCAACTTGGATTTTCTCCTCTTCACCACAACTAGCAACTAGGGCTGCTGCCAAGGCTTGTGACCTGTTCCAGAACAATAGAACTTGTGTCTAGACCTTCAGTTCTACCACAACTATAACTGCAATTGGTGAACTTCTCTTCTCAGATCACTAAAACTATTTTAATAGCCTTGTTACAAATATTCCTACCTTCAATCTATCCTATTCAGAGTGCCGGACTTGGAGTTAGGAAAATCTGAGCTCAAATCTCACTATGGCCATTTAACTTGCTGTAGGACCCTAGGCAAGACACCTTACCTCTCTGATCCTCAGTTTCCCAACATGGACAATGAGGATAATAGTAGCATTTGCTTCATACAGTTATTGTAAGTGGCAAATGAGATAACATATGTAAAAGCATTTTGTAAAATTTTAAATGATATGTAAATGTGAGTTATTATAATTATTATGCAGTTATTTGAATAGTCTAATTATGCTGCCATGTTCTATTACTAAAAACTAAACTAAACAAGACATTAATTGCCTACCAAATAAAGCATAAACTCCTAATCCAGAAATTCAAGACCCTCTACAATATGGCAATAGACTTTACCTTCATATGGTCAGCATTCCAGACACCGTGGGTGACTAATGGTTTTCTGACCTAATCCTCTTCTCTTCCATCTTTTAGCCGTGACTAGTGCCTTCCCCTCCACTGACATGGACTTTTCCTCCTCCTCTGCTTTGTGTTCCTCCTCCTCCTCCATCTATTGAAGTCCCTCCCTTCCTTCAAGGCCCAACTCACATGCTACCTCCTCCTTGAAGCCCTCCCTGAATTCTACATGTGTGAGCAAGAAATTTCCTTCTCCTCAAATTTCCCATGGCACTTTGCCTTATCTGCTCTTTTCTTGTCTCTCTTTCTGCTTTGTCTTGTAGATACATGTATTTGTCCTTTTTTCACCCTTTGGTTCTTCATCCATATAAAATCAAGGCACTGGCCCTCAAGTAGAGTAATTTTTCTGGGCATAGAAAGAGCCCTGGATTTAGATCAGGAAGACTTGGGTTTATATATAAGTTCTACCAATTAGGCAATAGTTCCAAACTTAGGCAAATCACTTACTGTCTACAATAGCTTCTAATAGTAGCTTCTAAAGATGCTCAATGGGTAGTTTGTAGCTTCCTTCAATTCAGTAAATTTTTTTTCTCTCCCCTGCTCATTTCCATGAATTTGTAAAGTACAATCCCTAGACTTGAGAAACTTCTATTTTGCTATCTATAGGAAAGCAGAGCATATAATTATGAGAACCTAATTATCAGTTCTTTCCAAAGAAATGGACTGGTTTATCTGTGTTTACAGTTTTTGACTGAATACCATTGAAAACTATCCTTGTTCATTCCTGTAATTATTGTTATCAATCTCCCTTCCTTGTAACACCAAATAGCTATTTTTTCAAATATGAAAACAAAATTAACTCTTCCAAAGACAAAAATGAAATGAATGTATTTTATTCATTACAGAAATAAGAGCCTCAAACCTTCAAAAGAAAACATTGTTTTAGGACAGACACAACCTGCTCCTCACCCCAACTTCCCTAAGAGTGTAGAATCAGAAATCTTAGACTGAAAGAAATTATTAGCTTCTAGGTTTTAGGTAAATAAGGAGCCATTTTCCAGATGAGGAAACTGAGGCCCAGAGAAGTTAATTAATTTGCCCAAGATTACATGGCTAATGTAAGATGGGAGATGCCAGACTAGAACGAAGTATAATTAGCTCCAAATCTTGAACACTTTCTACTGCAGTATATCATGCTGTTTCTCACACTTTTCATTTTTGCCTTTGTTATTTCTTGGAAACTATGTTAATTTTTCTGTGTTTCCCATGGCTACTATCATTATGGGAAACCAGGATACAGGAAACATGGATACAGTTCTGGGCCTAGAGTCAGGAAAATGCATCTTTCTGAGTTCAAGTTTGACCTCAGGCACTTATTAGCTGTGTGTCCCTGGGCAAGTCACTTAACCCTGTTTGCCTCAGTTTCCTCATCTGTAAAATGAACTGGAGAAGAAAATGGCAAACAACTCCAGCATCTTTGCCAAGAAAGTACCAAATAGGGTGACAAAGAGTTGGGTGCAACTAGAAAATGACTGAACAGGGACAGATAGGTGGAACAGTGAAGAGAACATGGGCCCTGGAGTCAGGAGGACCTGAGTTCAAATCCAGCCTCAGACATTTAACACTTGCTAGCTGTGTGAACTTGGGCAAGTCACTTTACCCCAATTGCCCTGCCTTCCCCCCTCCAAAAAGACCAAAAAAAAAATGAAAATGACTGAACAACAACAACAACTATCATAGTGCAAATCACATAGTGGAGATTTGTTTATTACTTTGTTTCCTTTCTTTAAATTGAATCTTTAATATTTTTTCTAACATTTGTTTTTGTTTTTTAATACAATTTGTTTTTCCTTTCCTCCTGCCCCTTCCCCCTCCCTAGGATGGCAAACAATTTGACGTCGGCTATAAATGTGCAGTCATGCAAAAGTCATGTTGTGAAAAAAAGCATAAACCAAATAAATAAATAAACAAAACCTCACAAAAAATGAAATAAAAAGAATATGCTTCAATCTGCACTCATAGTTTACCAGTTCTTTCTCTGGAGGTGGACAACCTTTGTCTTCATAAGTTCTTTAGAACTGTCTTGGACCATTGTACGGCTGAAAATAACCAAGTTATCCCCAGTTGATCATTGTACAATACTACTATTACTATGTACAAGGGTCCTCTGCCTCTGCTCACTTCACCTTGCTTCAGTTCAAGTAAGTCTGTCCAGGTTTTCCTTAAATTATCCTGCTTGTTATTTCTTTTTTTTTTTCAAATCAGACCAAGGCTTTATTTATTCACTTCTTGCATTTAAAATATTCTTCGATGACATCTTTGGCCTGAGATTCCTTGCCATAGTCCTTAACAACAACGCAACTGCATCCAACAACTTTACGGGGCTTTCCCTCTCTGTCAATTTTACAGAGGCCTACCCATTCACCCAGCTTCTTGTTGTCATCAACCTTAATCAAGTTGATTTGATGCTCAGCACATAGGGCCTCAACCAACTTTACATACATAGGTTCATCACAGTTGGAAGCAAGTACACAAAGATGGGCTTGGCATTTGTCCAAGGCTTTGGCAGCTTCACAAATTCCACGAGCTAGGTCATTGTGGATGAGTGCGGTCTTCAGCACTTCTTGGAGAGCGGTATTAACGTCCATTACACCTCCAGCAGCAATGCCTTCCTCGGCCATGGCAGCGGATCACGGGTGAAGCTAAATCTTAAAAACACCCAGGAGCCTCCGCCTCCCGCTCGACTCAGTGGCGACAGGGAAAGAGCTGCTTGTTATTTCTTATAGCACAATAATATTCCACCACAATCATATAATTCAACTTGCTCAACCATTCCCTAATTGATGGGCATCCCCTCAATTTCCAAATCTTTGCTGCTACAAAAAGAGTTGCTATGAATATTTCTGTACATAGAAGTCATTTTCAATTTTTTTTGTATCTTTTTGAGCTATAGACCTAGTTGTAGTATTGCTGGTCCAAAGGGTATATATACATAGTTTTATAGCCCTGTGGGCTATAAATTGCTCTCCAGGATATCTGAATCAGTTTAAAAGTCCACCAACAATGCATTAATGTCCCAATTTTCCCACATCTCCTGAAACACTTGTCATTTTCCTTTTTTGTCTTAGGCAATCTGATGTACCTCAGAGTTGTTTTAATTTGCATTTCTCTAACCAATAGTGACTTAGAACTTTTTTTTCATATACCCATAGATAGCCTTGATTTCTACTTCTGAAAATTGACTCTTAATATCTTTTGACCATTTATCAATTGGGGAATGACTTATATTCTTATATGTTTGACTCAGTTCTCTGTATATTTGAGAAATAAGGTCTTTATCAGAAAAACACGTTGAAAAAATTTTCTCAGTTTTCTGCTTTTCTTCTAATCTTGGTTGCATTGATTTTATTTGCACAAAACCTTTTAATACAATCAAAATTGTCCATTTTACATCTTCTAATTCTCTCTGTCTCTTGTCTGGTTATAAAGTCTTTCCTTATCCATAGATCTAACAGACAAACTATTCCATGCTGCTGTAATTTCTTTATGGTATTACCCGTTATCTCTAAATCATATACTTATTTTGACCTCATCTTGGTATATGGCATGAAATTTTGGTCTACAGTTAGTTTCTGCCAAACTATTCTCCAGTTTTCCCAGCAATTTTTGTCAAATAGTTAGCTCTTGTTCCCAAAACTGGGATCTTTGTATTTATCAAATCCTAGATTACTATGGTCATATAGCCTGAGGCTAGCTCACCAGATTACTGTTGGCTTTCAAGGCATGGCCTACTCCTGGCTTGCTAGTAGTGTCCTGCACTGGACTGTATTCCACTCTCACCTCAGTGAGACAGGCATTTTCTGTCAACCTTCAAAATTGTCTGGACTGGAGAACTGTCTTACCCAATCATTTTGTAATTTCCGCCCCTCCACAATTCATTTTGAGGCATTATTTTTAAAGTTGTTTGGAGGGAAATTTGGTAGAGATCATGTGAGTCCCTACCTTAACTCTGCCGTTTTGGCTTCACCCCACCCCCAGTAAATGAACTATGATATTAATATAAGAACACTCAATTAAAATCATAAAATTTAAATCCAGACCTTGGCTTGTCACTTACTATGTGCATGATCTTGAACAAATCATTGAACCTCTCTGTGTTCCATTCTCTACTTCTATAAAATGAGGAGGATGCACTTCATGATTATTTTCTTATTTGAATAACTGAACTATGATGCCATGTTCTTGGCACTCCACTACTAAAACACATTCAGTAGCTCTTCATTGCCTACCACGTAAAGCACAAGCTCCTAATCCAGAAATTCAAGCCCCTCCACAATATGGAGATAGCCATTGTCCACTGAAATTCTGATGAATAAATGAATCAAGGCAAACTGATGGAAATTCAGCCTCTCCATTTTACACATGAGAAGAGTAAATTCCAGAGAGATGAAGCAGCTTGACTTGTCCACGTAGTAATGAGTAACAAAGCCAGGATTCAGCTTAGGTCTCTCAGCTCCAAACCCATGCCTTCCTACTATACCACTTCTAGACTACTCATTTTGGTATTTTAACATTAATTCATTCTTCCCTGCTCTCTATACGTGTAATAGAGTTGTGCATTTTCCTCCCTATCCAGTGATGGTGTTCAGCAAAGTAGCTGATTTGATTCATTCATCTCCCTGAAATGATTATGGAAGGAAGATAGGAGATTTAAAATGAAACTATGAAGCTTTCATAGATGCTGGAGGACAAATCAGTGCTTGGAGAGGGCATGGAGCACCCTGGGAACAACTAGGAGGATAGTAGTTGGGCATATTTCCAAGTATCCAGGGCTGAGTAGACTCATAACACAAAAGCAAAACCGAGTCTCATTGTTTTTTTACCCATATATTAGAACTAGATTTGGATAGCTCAAATGTTTCCAGTCAAGACAATGTTTATTGGAGTTTGTGCTAGGAATGTCTAACAAAGAAGTACCCGGAGGGGCCTTTAGAGAATGCCCAGCACTCCTAACATGGAAATCACTTGGTGTCCGCTACCATCTGAGTGGTGTAGCAGAGTGTCTCCATATTAGGAGATCTGGGTAGGCCCAAGACAAGTCTTGTTACAAAAGGATCTCTGGAATCATTCCTTGTCTCTGTGTAAAATTTTCATTTGAGAGTGACCTAAGACCCTGCCAGCTGAATGCTATACAAGAAGATGATACAGGAGTGAAACATGGAAGAATGATGATGAGAAGCTACAAGAGCAGTAAGAGCTCCATCACGTACTGGGAGTTACCCAGAACTACAAGGAGAGCAATGAGTTATACTGAAAGGATGCCCAGAGTAAGGATGGAAAAGAACTTTAACAGAGAATCTTGGAATCACAGAATCTGAGAGAAGGAAAGGACCTCAGTGGCCAATACATATATATGTGAGAATAATATGTTTAGTTCCCTCAACTGAGTCTCATATGACAAGACCCTTACCATCTCAGTTACCTCAGACATTCCCCATTGTATCAATATCCTTCTTAAAAGGAGTCTAGAAGTAAAAGCAACACTGTCAGTCCTTCAGCAAGCAATTACTAAGTTCCTACTATGTGTCAGACACCAGCCTATGGTCTGGGAATACAAAGAAAGACAAAAGACAGTTCCTGGTCTCAAGGAATTCACAGTTTAACAAGAGGAATGGCATGCAAATGACCACACAATCAAGATGTATACAGGCTAAGTTAGAGAAAGCAAAAAGTAGGCACTAGCTGTAGAGAGGACCAGGAAACTCCAGATGAGTTCTGACAAGGGCAAAGAATAGAGGGCTTAATACTTTGTTATTCCTGAAAGCTCTGCCCCTCTTAATGAAGTTCAAAATCACACCTTTTTTTCCCACTGCTGCATCACAGTACTGACTCATATTCAGCTTGCAGTCCACTAAAACCCTCAGATCTTCTTCAGAACAACTGCTATGTAATTGTACCTCCTTATATAGTGACTAGAAGAGCCTATGTAAGAAAAAAAAATGCACTGATAAAAAATGCACCATATTAGAAAGCTGCGCTTAATTCAGCATATGCTTCTAAGCAACTAAGTCTACATAAATTACTGGGAAGAGAGTGTTCACTGCACAGGTATTATTATTTCTGTAGCTTATTTATATTCATTTACCAGGAAATGTACTTTTTCTTATGTGAGATTTGTGACTCTTTTTTTGTCAAGAAAGTTGTTGAAAACCAACCAGTCCCCACCCCACCCCTCGTGTCAGATAGTGACGTTTCCAGATGGTCCGAGTTGGGGCAATGAGCCATAAAAGTGAAGTTTGCAAAGTCAGTCTGGAACCTTGGCATCATGTGGTAGCTGTTAAAATAAGGAACTGACACAAGTGTGTCCCACTTCTCCAGTAAGATTATAAACTCTTCCAGGTGGACAAAGATTGTGTCTCACATGTCTCTAATAGTCACTGACTCATTGCCTCACCCCGCCCCAAACCAAGAAATGAAGGAGGAGAGGAGAGTGTGGTCCAGAAGGCTCATGCTCTTGTGTAAGGGTTATCTTGAAGGACCTCTGAGTCTCCTTCCATTTCTAGGACTCTACAAATTCTGAACGGCGAGTCCTGTTAGAAGAGATACGAAGCTCTTGACACCACAGACAGCATCTAGACATCCTCCTCTAGAGGTCTGCCACGGATTTCAATCTCTATAAAATAGCCATAAACCCTCACTACAACCTCTCTTCCCTGGCTACAAGCAGGAGTAGGCCTGGAGTTGGGCCCAAGCTGTAATCAGAAGGAAGAAAGAGGAAGGGATCGTCATGACCGTTGCTTTTAAACAATTTAATTTAGAGCCAGTATCTCTATGAAACCTGTTTACAAATGTTCCACATTACAAACCAATGACAAAGAGTTTTCAGAAAATAAACCTCCTGCTTTGCTCTCTAAAATGCCAAACCAATTTTATCCCACTCTTCTTCTTTCCTTTTTTACCCTTACTCCCAACCTCTCTCTGCTTTATTCTTTCCTTTTCCCTCTTCCTCCCTTGCTCTCCCCTCCTTCTATCTCTCTGTGCCTTTCTCCATTTCCTTCCCCTCCTACTACCTGCCTCTTTCTCTCCTTGCCTCTTCTCTCTGTCTGTCTGACTCTCTGTCTCTCTCTCTCTGTCTCTCTCTCTGTCTCTCTGTCTCTCTCTCTGTCTCTCTGTTTCTCTCTGTCTGTCTGTCTCCCTCTCTCCTGTCTCCTTCTATCTCTCTGTCTTCCTCTGTCTGTCTCTATCTCTCTGTTTGTCTCTCTCTGTCTCTGTCTCTCTGACTCTGTCTCTCTGTCTCTCTTTGTCTCTGTCTCTCTGTCTGTGTCTCTTGTCTCTGTCTCTGTCTCTCCATCTCTGTCTCTGTCTCTCTGTCTGTCTCTTGTCTCTGTCTGACTCTCTGTCTCTCTCTCTCTCTCTCTCTGTCTCTCTCTCTATCTCTCTCTCTGTTTCTCTCTGTCTCTCTCCTATCTCCCTCTATCTCTCTGTCTCCATTTCTGTCTCTGTCTCTCTGTTTGTCTCTGTCTCTGTCTCTGTCTCTCTCTCTCTCTGTCTGTGTCTCTCTCTCTCTCTGTCTCTATCTCTCTGTCTGTGTCTCTGTCTCTCCATTTCTGTCTCTGTCTCTCTGTCTGTCTCTTGTCTCTGTCTCTGTCTCTCTCTCTCTCTGTCTCTGTCTCTGTCTCTCTCTCTCTGTCTCTCTCTCATCTCTCTCATTTTCTCTCCCTTTTTAATGGTTTCACTACCCACACAGTCAGCCTTGACATTTTCAGCTGAAGTTAATAACCACGGTGTCATAGCATTAAACAACAAGCAGCCAAGGGAGAAAATCTCCTTACAAAACAATGGCAACAACAAATAATATTTTCAATCCAGAAGAAAGAAATAACATTAAGAGAAAAGCAGCAAGAAAATTCACCATGTCCCATTGTGCCTGAGCATTACAGTAACTAGTATCCTTTGCCCCGATATAGGATTGGGTCACCAAAACACTGACCTAGGGTTGGCCATGTCTGGAACCAGGGGAGTTTTCTGCCCTCCCTCTCTTTTGGGAGTCTCACCAAGTCCTATAAATTCTACCTCTGCATCATGTCTCCCATCTGCCACCTTCTTTCACCTCAGACAGCCACTGCCACCTGCCTGAAAATATAAAGGGTCTGAAAAGTCCATCTACACTAAAATTTAAATAACTGGTGAGGATTTTTTGCAATTTGAGATGAAACTATTTCTTTAGTCAAAGAATCCCTTATGATGGCATTTTCAGCTTCAGGAAAAAGCTTAATAAGCCCTCCAAGCCCTCCCAACCAGAGAGATGGCCAAAGGCTGGATGATTCCAGATCAGCAAGCAACAGTATCTTTAAGATTAGTCCTGCTTGCCTGAACAACATTCAGTACCAGGGGGAAGATGAAAGGCTGTCTCAGAGATTGCATCATTCATTCTCTACATTTTTTCCTATTCTCTCTGTTCATTTAAAGAAGAGGGGAAAGTATGCCAGCTTTTGACCTGCAGTTGATTGATAGGCAAAGTTATCAACAACATTCATGAAGCCAACTAGAAAGGAACAGTAGCAGTGATACATTAAGAAGGGGTTAAAAAAATCTCTCATGCCACCCAACCATATTATTAAGTATTTAACTCCAAATAAATCCCAACAGTTTAAAAAAATCTTTCCTATTTCAGCAGTTGGTAGTTCCATAAATAAAACATTAAATTTCTTTTTTTAGTGAGCCTTGGTAATTTCTTTCATTTTCCTCTAATAGAGATAGCTGTCCATAAAGTAGAGGTGCAGGGTGATACAAGGGCAACAAAGTTGGACCTCAAGCCATCGAGACCTGGGTTCAAATATCGGCTCACACACTTGCTGTGTAGCCATGGACAAGTCACAATCTCCCTGGGCCTCAGTTTTGGTTTGGTTGGTTGCTGTTGTTGCTTTTTGTGAATAGCATTTTATTTTTCCAATTACATATAAATATAGTTTTCAAAATTCATTTTTATGAGATTCTGAGTTCCAAATTTTTTTCTCTCCCTCCCCATCCTCAAGAAGGCAAGCAAACTGATAAAAGATTTTACATGTGCAATCATGGAAACATATTTCCACATTAGTCATATTGTGAAAGAAGAAATAAAACAAAAGGGAAAAGCCATGCAAAAAAGTGAAAATAATATTCTTCAATCAGTATTCAGACTACATCTTTCTTTCTCTGGATGTGGATAGCATTTTCTGTCATGTGTCTTTTGGAATCATCTTGGATCATTGAATTGCTAAGAAAAGCTAAGTCAATCATAGTTAATCATCCCACAGTTTTACTGTTAATGTATACAATGTTCTCCTGGTTCTTCTCACTTCACTCAACATCAATTCATGTAAGTCTTTCCAGGTTTTTCTGAAATCTGCCTGCTCATCATTTCTTATAACACAACAATATTCCATTACATTCATATACCACATCTTGTTCGACCATTCCCCAATTGATGGGAATCCCCTCAATTTTCAATTCTTTGCCATCACAAAAAGAGATGCTACAAATATTTTTATACATGTGCTTTTATCTCTTCTGGATGCAGATCTAATAGTGGTATTCAAAGGTTATGCACAGTTCTATAACCCTTTGTGTATAGTTACAAATTGCTCTCCAGAGTGGTTGGATGAGTTTACTACTCCACCAATAATGCATTAGTTTTCTAATATTCCCACATCTTTCTCACATTTATCATTTTCTTTTTCTGTCATATTAGCCAATCTGATATGTGTAAGGTGGTACCTAAGTGTTGTTTTAATTTGCTTTTCTCTAGTCAATGGTTATTTAGAGCATTTTTCATATGACTATAGACAGCTTTAATTTTTTCCTCTGAAAACTGACTGTTCATATCCTTTGACCATTTATCAATTGGGGAATAACTTGTATTCTTATAAATTTGACTCAGTTTATTTTAGAAATTAGACATTTATCAGACACTGGCTATAAAAACCATTTCACAACTTTCTCCTTTCTTTCTAATTTTGGTTGCACTGGTTTTGTCTGTGCAAAACCTTTTAAATTTAATGTAACCAAAATTATCCATTTTGAATTTCATAACGTTCTCTCTCTCTTGTTTAGTCATAAATACTTCCCTTCTCCATAAATCTGACAGATAAAACTATTCCTGCTCTCCTAATTTTCTTATGGTATCACTATTTATGTCTAAATAATGGACCCAGGGGAAGCTAGGTGTCACAGTGAGTAAGAGCGCTGGCCCTGGAATCGGAGGACCTGGGATTGGATCTGGCCTAAAAAAATGAGCACTCACACATAAATAATGACTGGCCATGTAACCTTGAGCAAGTTACTTAACCCCAATTGCTTTAATAAATGAATGAATGAAGGACCCATTTTGACCTTATCTTGGTATATAAGGTGAGAAGCTGTTCTATGATTAGTTTCTGCCATACTATTTTCCAGTTTTCCTGGCAGTTTTTGTCAAATAGTGAGTTCTTATCCAAGAAGCTGGAATCTTTGATTTATCAAACAGTAGATTACTATAGTCATTTTCTACTGTGTCTTAAGTACCTAGACTATTCCACCGATCCACCACTATTTCTCAGCCAGTAGCAAATAGTTTTGATAATTACAGCTTTGTAATATAGTTCACATCTGGTACAACTAGACCACCTTCTTTTGCATTTTTCTCATTAATTCCCTTAATGTTCCTTTTGTTCTTCCAGGTAAATTTTGTTATTATTTTTTTCTAGCTCTATAAAGTAATTTTTGGTGGTTTGATTGGTATGGCACTAAATAAGAAAATTGATTTAGATAGAATTGCCATTTGTGTTATATTTGTATAGCCTACCCACAAACAACTTGTGTTTTTTCAAATTATTTAGATCTGACTTTATTTATGTGAAAAGTGTTTTGTAATTGTGTTCATATAGTTCCTGGGTTTATCTTGGCAGGTAGATTACTAAATATTTTATATTGTCTACAGTTATTTTAAATGGAATTTCTCTTTCTTGCTGCTGAGGGTGTTCTTGGTAATATATAAAAATGCTGATAATTTATTTTGTAGGTTTGTTTTATTATCCTATGACTTTGCTAAAGTTAATTATTTTCTCTTTTTTAAACAAATGCTTTATTAACTTCTGTTTTACATCATTCATTTCCGCCAGATTTTGAGTTACAATCATTTTCCCCCCATTATTCCCCTACCCATCCTCCCAGAATAGTAGTCCCACAAGATATCGATTCCTTCAATCTACTCTCTCCCATACCTTCTCCCATACCCCCTTCGACTTTTCCATTAGAGGAAGGTGAATCTTTGTGTCCCAATGCCTGCACATCTTATCTCCCAATTACAAGCAAAAGAGTATTAATAATAGTGTTTATATATATTTGAAACATTTCATCTTAAGACCTCGAATTTCAGATTTATTTCCTTCCTCCCTTGTCACTCATTTCCTCTTGGGAGATAAGTAATTGAGTATATGTTGTACATGTCTAGCTATGCAAAACATTATCATAGTAGATATATTGTACAAGGCTGCTTATAATTCCCTCCCACTCATCCCACCCCCCACCTGGTCCATTCCCTACATGATCTTGTCCCTCTTCTATAGTGGGTACTTCCAACCTCCCCTCCCCCCAAGGATGCCCTCCCATCCATCATCCCTCCTCTCATCCCCCTTCCCCCTATTCTGCTGCAGGTTGAGATATCCCATTTAGTATGTATGTCATTCTCTCCCTGAACCAAATTCAATGACAATTGAATTGCCTTCCTATTCTCCCCCTCCCTTACAACCACTTCCCCTTGCTTCTTCTACATGATATAGTTTACCCTCCCCTGTCTCTCCCCATCTCCTCTTGCCACTTTCCTCTCTCACCTCATAATATCAACCCTTGAGTATCCTCACTTCCCAACAGATTCAACCTATGCCCTCTGTCCATATATAAATGTAACCATATACACACACATTCACATATGTATTCATATGACCACACACCCTTCTTCCATTATTTTCATAGTGAGAAAGATATCATCAGTCACAGTTATTGCTTTTCCATATAGGAATGTAAATAGTTCCACTTTGATAAGTTCCTTTTGATTTCTTTTCCCTGATTACCTTCTCAGGCATC